>PVHX01023795.1:0-25113 GCA_004024805.1 Geosciurus inauris
AATAAGCTGAATATATAATAATACATTAAGTTATTTATTTTTATGTTTATCAATCATTACCAGATGTCAAGTTCATGGGAGCAAGAACCAGTTATACTGCTCAAGGCTCTATCATGATACATAGCACATTGTGGGTCACATGACAAGTATCCAATAAATAGTTTTAAATGTTGAAATGGTAAGAGAGTCATCTTTTTAAACTTTTAACTTACTGTATGTATTCATAAAACTGAAAAAATATTTGACATGAATAATTGCTTTGGATATCATAAGTACAGATAGAGCAAAACAATTTGAATGTTCCAGATAATGACTACAGATTCTCAACATAGACAGTTAAACATTGAAAGGTATTTCACAATAAAAGTATGCCTTCTACACTTATTATCTGGAAGTATATTTGGTACTTGTGAATGAAAGAAATCATGTCAAATTGAGTGGATGATAGGATTTGTGGCATATTTCTTTTGCTAAAGCATGTTTACTGTTCCTATAGGCAGCAGGCTGTCCAATTATATTGAATTTCAACCACAGCATTGTTACCATTTTGACTTTTTTTCCTTCTTTTATCTCTGAGGTCTAGCAAGGCAATCAAAATTCACTGATATATCCAACTTTGTCCATGGAGTGATATTTAACATTCAGCTACATATTGTAAGATAAATAACACAGCTTTGAATTAAAATTTTGAACTCTCTCACTTATTAGCAATGAGATCTTGAGCGGGAGGATTTATTTCACTGATCCTTTTTCTTCATCTGTAAGACAGAGGTAATGGTAACTACCTTTTGATTAATGAGAAAGATTAGCACTACTATTTAGTAAATGCCAGGACCCATAAATGTGAAATAAATGGTAAATTTTTTTCTCCCATAATTTTTGTTCAGAGATTGGCACACAGGCAATCTGAAGTATTTGAAAATCAAGGAAGTGATCATAAAACAAGATGTAGGTTCTAGGACAGATGTGAATTTGAATTCCATCTATACCCTGAAACTACCCATGTAGACACACACATGTGCAGACGGAGAGAGGGAGGTATGGAGACACGAAGATGTGTATATATGTATTCTTGGGTAAATTGTTTTATTTGTCTGAACCTAAGCCTTCCTCTTTACAAAATGTAATGAAAATGCTGGTAGAAGAGAGTGGGAATTAGAGATAATATGTTTGTGAGTGAAAATTGTCTGCCATGTAGTAGCTGTTCTACACATTCCCATTACAATACTGAATACATTCCAGAATTGATCAAAACCAAGTCACAGTGTCTGGTAACAGACATCATATTGATTTGGCAAATGGTCATACTCATGAAATATGGGAGTTTTAAGCTGAAAAGAGCAACTGAAAAACTGAAATTTGAAAAATAGAAATTTTAGGAAAGAGGACTGTAGTCCTATAGTTATTATGGAAGTTTAAAACTCAACTGAATCCAGGTGTGGTGTCTCACACCTGTAATCCCAGTGGCTCTGGAGGCTGAGGCAAGAGGACTGTCCGTTCAAGGCCAGACTCAGCAATTTAGTGAGGCCCTAAGCAACTTAGTGGAACCCTGTCTCAAAATAAAAATAAAGGGGCTGGGGATGTGGCTCAGTGGTTAAGAGCCCCTGGATTCAATCCCTGGTACCATTTTTTGTTTTTTTAACTTAAAAAACAAGAAACAAAAAAACACACCTCAATTGAACACATCTGAGGTTTTGGTCAACCAAAACCAGAGCATGAAATGTCTGAGCTCTGCCAAACAAATGAAGTGCAGCTGTAAATCAGAACCTTAGATACAATGTAGTAATAGGTAGGAATTTTCTTTTATTTAATCGATTCTGTCTCAGATAAGTCACTGCTCTGTCCACTGGCTGGCAGTTCTACCAGTACTGTATTTCTCTCTTCTTCCTGAATACAAAATTGTGTTATATACAACAGCTTCTTTGTGGCTGGATTAGGCCAATGGGCTGCCTTCCATGCTGAGCTGCAATAGAATGCAACTTCCAGGTCCATCTTGGTGGGCACATCTTAGTTAAGTCTTGCTCAACTCTTTCTAAATGACCTCATAAAGGGCTTACCTACTGATTGTTTCCTTTGCCTAACACTGTTAAAAGAACAAGGAATTTAAATCATTATTATATGTGTGGGTTTACTTGTTATAACACAATTTAGCATTACTAGAAGCATCCAACTGAGGCTAAATTTACTATTACTTAAAGGATTTTAATGCCAAATTCCAAGGCCATATAGCGCATGAACACTGACAGTCACTAATTAGTGACTGTAATTTATTATTATTTATAGATTCCTTGCAATTAACCATTTTTTAAACTTCTAGAAACTTTCAATATTCTTCATAGCTAATCCAAAAAATTTATCAAAGTTGCACAAAGTGGTTAACATACTCCAAGGAAACCACTAGAAATAAAATAAGGTACACATAAATAAAAACACACAATAAGTTTTATTTGCATGCCAAGCTGTGATTTAATTAGAAATAAACTAAAGGCAAAAAAAAAAAAAAAATTTATCCAGGTTGAAAGGCATTAAGCTTTTTGTCATGTAAAAGTAAGTGTTAAGAACTCCTAAATCAAAAGAAAGTATCATTAAGGAGACTTAACATAAAATTAGAAGCTGTAATATAACGTTGTAGAATAAAAGATTGATTGATGTGAATTTGAGTGATCATCTCTCAAAGTCAGTAAGCAAGAGGTTGTTTTCAGCTACTCACAATGCTTTTCTTTAATAATGGTTCCTCCAGCTACTCAAGGAAGACGAGTATGGTTGAAAATTGCCGTATGTGCAGTTGATAGGTCTGCAACAGTCAGACATGAACCTGAGAGGCTGGCATCCACAGGTCAGGTATCTCAGTGGCTGACGATCATAGCCAAGGTAACTCAGTGGTTGTTGGCCAAAGCTCAAGTAGCGCAAGGGTTGGTAGCCATAGGACTGGTAACTTGGAAGATGGTAGCTCAAAAGTTGTCTACTGGATGCTGGAAGACAGAGATTGGAACCACCTGATGTGTTAGGAAGACAGCTAGTCCCTTGATGAGAGGCAGACACATCAGAAATAATTGGAGAAGAGCCAGAAGGGCTACAGGCAGCCCTCCCACAGCTGGCTGTTTGGATGCTTGTGTGTTCACTGCAGGGCTCTTGGCATTTGTCCTGGAGCATGTTGCTTCCCAGGCTGCTACCAGGAGAGCAGGGGGCATCTCCACAGCTTGCATCAGTGAAGCAGAGAGCACTGGATGAGTCGACAGAAGCGTGACCTGAGTTCTCTAGCGAGGGAGAGCTGTGGTTTTCAGAGCTGCAATTGTTGTTGGGCATGGTGGAGATAGACAGCCAGGCCTTGATTAGATTTCAGGAAGCAGGTTGCTAAAGTATGAGAGTTGCCAGCAGCACTTACCCTTTATATATCCTGGCTGCTCTGGGTGTGGGTTCCCTCTACAGCTCATTCTCCTGCTCATATTTCAGAACCATTGGTGAGACATCTCATTAGAGTATTATTCAGGTACCTACCAAGCATTCCTCCCACTAACCTATAAAAGACATATTATTAATATCACATCATCAAATAATTATCATTCCAAAGTCTATGTGGTCTACTCTGTTTCACTTTTCTGATACTACAGGTCAAATGCGTCATTAGAAATTGTGTTTCTTTATCAGTCTTGACAATTTCTGGAAGTTGTTCTTAAAACTACACTAAGGAATCTGCGTAATTGGTGAAAATTCATTTATGGTCACTTTTTTCACAAAACAAAAATATACATGTGTAAACATTTAAACGTATCAATAATATATTTTTTAGAAGTGGTAAATGTTAAGAAACTCTTAATTTGGGAACTGAATCTTGTGTCTCATTTTTCTGAGATTTAACCTAAATTTTAAATCCAGTTCACGCATGGGAAAGTTCATGCAGATATCATTTTCAAGTATGTCTTTCCCGAAGGAGAATGGTGACCTGAAAAACTTCATTAATTTCTGTTAAACTCCACACCCAATGAGTCTATGTGTGACTGTGGTTCCATCTTTTATTAGCATGAAACTGAAGGTGTTAGCACATGTGTTTTGATTGATGCTATATTAAAAAGAAGCCCTATCTCCTTGGATATATGAACCTCAGTATAATATAGAAAATATAATGACAGTGTTATGTTTTCATATTACTATTTTGCAAGGAGTATTCTCCATGCATAAAAGCCTTTGAAATAATTCATAGTTTCCCTATTATTTAACTTAGATAATTTAATTTATAAATGAGTATTTTGGAAAGTTTTATTTGTCTGTAGATTATTTAATATTACAATATATTTATATGTGGAAAGAAAGCAGAAATTCCTAGACTAGTGTGCTCAAAAGAAAGGTAGTTTTAGGTTAGTCATCTTGCTAAGCTTTGTAACTCAATCTCAAACTGTATCATTTAGAAAAATGGACTTTTATATATCTGGAAACAGGCTTCTAATAATACATATCAAAGTAGGAAAATAATAGATCTTATGTAGAATAGTTTTCTTGCCCACAGCTTTCAGTCAGAGTTATCTTTCCGAATGGTGAAGCAAGAAGACTTAACATTTGTGGCCAGAGCAAATATAGCCAGAATGTACAAGCTCAGTACTATGTAATTATTTTGCTCTCAGATCTAAATTTTCTAAGCTTCATTTACTGCATACGTAAAAATAGGCACATTTAACACCACCTTCCTGGTATCTTTCAGGATATAATGAAAAAAGTGAATGTAAAAGGCCTTGACCACTGTCCACCCAGCACAACCATAGCAGTCAGCCAAGGGTGACTTGACTGGGCCTGTCTTTCACAGTACTGTCACATACTGCCTCTTTAAACAACAGTTTGGAGAAAGGTACATCTTCCCTCTAGAAGAAGGGCACTCCTAAGCCAAGAATGTGCAAAGAGCTGAATTTCCTTGTTAGAATTTCTCAAAATCCTTCACAGCTCACTTAGGTGGATCTGGTTTTCAGGTACGTATTCTGCACAGCTGAGACATCAGGACACATGCATTCTGGCATTGACTGTAGATCTATTCCTGAGTGTGTATTTCAAAACTGGCACATTTATGTGAATCCTTGCAATACTAGTAGCACTATATACCCACTTTATGATCTTTGCATAAACTGAAAATGATGTGACTCAGGCTGTAATTCTCTTTACTGAACAGGGACGTGTCTATTATAACTAACAACATACATTGATCTTGGAGAACTTAATCAACCAGCTGCTGAGCGCAGGGGCTCATACTTGTAATCCCAGCAGCTCAGGATTTCAGATATTGTGTTTAGATTTTTTTATTATTTCAGATGGAAGAATACATCCTGTTCCTGCTGCTCCATTTTGTCTGGAAGCAGAGGTCCAAGTCACCATTTAAATCTCTGCTTCCTTATACATAAATATCTAAAACACAAAGAAAATCAATTTACCTTCTTTTCTTTAAGGTAATTCAATGTAAGTCATTATGGTGACATTTCTTCTAACTATAAAATCTTCTTTGTACTCAATAATTACTATTTCTATTTTATTTAAAATCACTTTTTTATATATCTGTTCATTTTGAGAATAAAGAATAATTTCTCAGGATAACTTCTGTTATAGAAAAGGGGGAAAGAAAATAATTATACAATACAGCCCAAGAAAACACTAATATAGCATAAAAATGATCATATTATATGAAATTCCTCAGTTGTGCCCCTTAAAATCTCATGAACATCAAAAACAAGGAAAATTTGGGGAAATGTCACAACCAAGAGTAGTCTAAGGAGACAAGATGACTAAATGCTATGTGGAAATCCCAAATGGCATCCTGGAACAGGAGAAGGATATTAGTGAAAAACTAAGACTTTGCCTCATGATAAATCTGCATTGCTTCACTAATAGTGACAAGGGTGAATTCCTGTGTAAACTCTTACTAATTGGGAAACTAGATGTTGAATATGAAACTGTTCTACCTCCATAACTTTTCTGTAAATCTATAGTAATTCTGAAATGAATTGTTTAAACTATGAACAATGGGCTAAATTCTTTACCACTAACAAACAAAAGATATCTTTTTGTTCCTTCATCAATTTTTGCCATAGGCTACTAGGACTTAGCTTCTTTTGTTAAATAAACTACCATTTAATAATGCCTTGTGTTCTGATACCACTCAGGTATCATTGGTGGTGTACTTTCTCATCTTTCCCTTTATTTGACTTTTGCAGAGGGTTTCTGAGGCAGGCAAGAAGGTTTGTTCCTTGTGGAAACATGAATTCAAACTTTACTCAATGTGTCCACAATTGTTAAGAAACTAAGTCCATAAACCAGCTCTTGTGACTTTTCACTTAGCATTTCTTGGTATTGTCCTTAACAAAAGCCATGTCATTTTAAAGATGAAAATAACTTTTCTTTTGACAATTTCAGAGAGCAGACCATATGTCACCATGCTGGTTTTGAATGCTAAATAGCTCCAATGTAGCCTATAGCACAATGGTGAAAATATACCTTCCTAGATGACACCCTTCAATGGCTCTCCTCCCCCTCTGATGATAATTGATTGCAGTTTTTCTAATACTTTGTTTTTCAGGAAATGAAGTAAGTTAATGAGTTTCATGGAGAGCCACCTTGTTATTAAGCTCTGAACACACCAGGTAGCATTCAAGGGAAGAAGAACACAGTGTTTGTGAGTCAGTGGCTCTATTGGTGAGGAATGGACAATAGCTATACATGCCATCGGTAGGTGCTTTACAGTCTCTTCCTGAGTTTGAAAGGCTATTACCTTAAAAAAAACACTTATTTTCCCAATTTTAGAAAGTTATAGAAAATTAATTCACCACCAGATAATCTAAATGGAATTATTGTGATATCACTGTGAACCAGCTCATATAACTCGTTTACCAATATTAGTAATAAAGTACACATTTGTCAGACTGCATTTGTATTTAAATTGCTAGAATTCCTGCTTTTCAGTAATTAGTACAATTAATTAGTTCTGAAATACCATATTGTAAATAAATACATAAGCATAAGTTTCTCAGTTGTAAAAGAGTTGATGGGATTGTAACTGATACTACTCTGGGGGATTTGCACACACATTTTACTGAACAGTCAATGATAGCTTTTCCACATCTACCCTATCAGGTATACTTAGTAGTTTTTATGCTTTTAGTCACAGTGATTCCTTGGAGACTTAACAACAGGATTATACCAATCTGATCAGCTGACATCTTCAAGGATGATGAAAAAGGTAGAATAAACACAATCCTCTTAACTGGGATAGGAACTACCATTGAACTAAATTTAATCTCTTTCAGTCTTAACCATGAGAGCTTCATAATGAGGATCTGGGAGTGCTATATTACTGACAAATTAACAGAGTACCATATTAATGATAAAAAGACCTTAGAAGGATCAACATTGGATAGAATCCAAATAAAACATTACAATGCAGTATCTGGCACAACTTTGAAAGTTAATACATATTTGCTGAATGAAACAATGAAAAAGTCACGTAACTCAGGTTACATTTGCCACCCTTTATCAAGCGAACAGAGTTCTCATTAATTAAAAAATCATAAGTTTAGTAGAATTAACAATGACTAGTTACAAAAACATATCTTCAGGGTTTGAGGAAGCACATTTATTAAGAGTTAAAGCAAATCTTTGTTTGCATGCTATAATACATGCAAGCAAAAACAGCTAGAGATTGGATTGTCCTGGAGAATCTTGAAATAACTCGTACAAAAGAAAAGAGTTTTACTTGGCCCATTTTTATAAGATGTGATATATGGGAACACATTTTGAATTTAAAAAAATTGTGCCAATATTGATTCTGCTTAACCAAAATTACTGGAAAGTCAATGCCAGGTCCTCTAGACGAGAAGACTAGCTTTAGAAGCCACCAGTGCCCAGGTTCAAGATCCAGATCTACTGCATGAAAAGGTTAGTGGTTGGTCACTATTGTTCACCTCTTCAGTGGTTGGCATAAATCAAAAGGAAACCATTAACAGACATAAAATTCAGGGGCTGGGAATCTTGTGCATCTGATCTATGTTGGTGGATGGTCTGAACTGGAACACAGGGAGCCACAGGAACAAAGGGAATTTCTTGGCAGGATCAAGACACAGGGCAATTGGCAGAAGGACAGCAAGAGGTCTCAGATGCTGGGGCCATGGGTTCACCACCATACTCTTGGCAGTAATCCAGGAAGCAAGCTGGCAGCTACTTAATAAGTAGAGAGCAGACCCTCAACACAGGAGTACAGAGCAGCAAGCTGAGAACAGACAAGGTAGAACAACGTAGCAGTAACTCCCCAAAGAGCAAGGGTTCCAACTCCCAGAGCAGCAGTAGCTGCAAGATACCAAGTTCAGAGAATGTTTCAGAGGAGTTAGAGATGCCTGCTGAGATGTGACTGTTTCAGGTGAGATTGTTTCCTCCCAGCGCACTTTCCTCTATGTGCTCACTCCATCTGGCCCTTCCCTACACACCCACGCTTCCATCTTGATGGGGTTCTTTCACCTGACAGCATTCCCTTAATAATTGTTCAGATGCCTGGGAAAATACCCTGCAGCCTTCTTGTATAATTTTAAGTATATTTTTAAACACTCCTTTTCTAGCTATTAACCTTCATTCCTCTTATTATATCCAGGAAAGAGCCAGGGTCATGAGTAGTTGAGATGGGTCATGACATACTCTCCAAGATATGGTTAAGAGTAGGGGAGAACATAAGTGTTCCCAGCTAACAGTGGTAGGTACAACAGAGCAAAGCCTGGGCCAGTGACTGATAAGTCAAGAAGATCCTTCATCCTTGAATTTCACCAACTCTAGCTAGAAGCAAAAGAGAAAATGGACACAACATGGTATTTTATAAACAAAATTCTTCAAACTAAAATATCCTCACTCATTCTACATTATACCCAGATTATAGTTCCATGTAAATTCCCCCACTTTAAGAAATATACTAGCATTTGGAATTCAAATGAACTGTAACACTACTTGAAGTGAAATGAAGTGAACAGCTAAGTCCTGAGAGATTTTGCAGGTTTCCATAGACCCCCATGACAACCAGTAAATTTTCTAGGATTTGTTTAGTCTGCTTTTCTTTCTGCTTTATTCTGTCTAAATTTTTATGTCAGTTAAAAAAGAAAGGAATAAATCTATTCAAATCACAATATTTTTAGCAGTTTTTGATACTAGTGTCTAAATCCACACTTTTACCACATATATGAGTATTAGGTTGACCAACTCCTGAATACCATTTTTTTGTTTTTGCAATTTCAAAATGGAAAATAGCATCTAATTATTGATCTAATAAGTATGTGTTAAATGACTGGTGAGGTTTCCTCTTTTGGTATGTTTTTTATTAATTGTTAGCTTTCTAGTTCTTGTATCTTGATTGTAAATTTTAACATCAAACATCGATTTCGTGGAAGGAAATCTTTTCCTTAAAAAAAAGGTGAACATTTCCAGAAAGAATAGTTTCAAGTGATTATTGCCAAACCAAATGTTACTTTGCCAAGTTTTTAGGACAAAAGTAAAGCAAATCTCTGGACCTATGACTTAGACACTCATAATCAGAAAGTTGAGATTAAACAGAGAAGCTGATTTACTTTGAGGATGTATCTACAAAATTTGGTTAGGGATACACTGGATAAGTAAATTGGCATCCACTAGTTCTCAAAGTATTGATTATATATGTCTATATCAAACATAAACAGACCCATTGTACTCTAGAAGATATTGAGACAGAAACCCTTTTCCGTTATAACTTCCTGGTGAATGGTCTTTCTGGAAATACTTTCTTTTGATATTTGATGGTGAAGTTATAGAATAACAAATTAGATTAAAGTTTTAGTCATGTTGCACTTTTATATTCCAAAGCATTGACATGGTATAATTGTAAACTGTCATTTTTAGATGCAGAAGATTCAGTACAATGGTTGTCTATGCAAGCGCTCAATATGTAACAGCAACTCAAAACATTTGTTAAATAAACAATGCTAAAACAATGTGTTTATAGATACAATTTTAAACAATTGTGTTTTACCAACAAAGCTTCAGACACTACACTTGAACAAATATTTTTTTGATCTTTCTTCCTGTCTTTTTCATGCTGTCCCACATTACTAGAAAAGAAATATATGTGAGTTTTAATGTACTATTTCATCCTAATAATACATAGAATAATGAAGAGTCAGTTTCTCTATAGGAAACAAGATGTCAAATATGCTTAAAAATATAGTGATCTTTTCACCTTGCAGTTGAGAAAGTTCTATAATCAATTTGTAAATTTGTATTACAGATAGATCTTGCAGACAATCATCACCTTCCGAGATGCAGCTTCATGATGAATTGATAATACCAGATATTTATCAACCAGTAACAATTTCATTGAAAAAAATGGAGAATGATCTTCTATCGTGATGAAGAATGAAGGCTCATCAATGCAACTGCCATTACTAGAAACAAGATCAGGACTGTGCTTGGTGTGGGCGGCATGAGATCTGTTTATGTGCTTGCTCTCTTCCATGGTGTAGTG
Organism: Geosciurus inauris; assembly: GCA_004024805.1. Classification (NCBI taxonomy): domain Eukaryota; kingdom Metazoa; phylum Chordata; class Mammalia; order Rodentia; family Sciuridae; genus Geosciurus; species Geosciurus inauris. The sequence continues at coordinate 10,505 of PVHX01023795.1, forward strand.
AGATCTGGCAATGGTCTATTTATATTGGAATCCAGAGGTTGTATGTATGGAATTAAGAGGAATAAAGAAGTGTAGAAGCAGCAAAATACCATCTATGCATATTTGTGTGTGTACCCTCTCAATTTGTCTCTGAAACCATTAATCTTAAGTACCTTGACAAGGCTATTTTGCTCCTCTAAAGGTTCTAGGAACTCTTTATTAAGTAAACTTCACTTCTTTATGTCATGGATATAAAATGATTTCAACATTTTCAATAAAGCTATGGTTTGAGGTTATAAAATACCAAACCAGTTCCACTCCACAGAGGGTGAATGAACTATGTTGCAAACGCTACACTCTTCCTTTAGTTGTTAAATTATTGCCAAGAGATTCAAATAGTCCAAGAACAAATGTATTGTTTTGAAATTTATTTTTTCAGAGTATGCTAATATATTTTTACTTTAGATGAGAAAATAAAGTAATGGAAGAGGAAATACACAGCTAAATTACCTGCTGTCCAGCATGCACTGTGAGTTAAAAAACTGCAAGTTAGTGTCCATGGCTGGCTGATCACAATCAGGTCCCTGACAGGTACTTGTATGTAAGAAAGTATGAACCTCTGTAATTGAATATTTTATTTTTTAATCTTCATGTGAACATATTTGCTAGAATCATTTGAAAGTGAATGTTCCTGTTTAAAATGGAGCATGCTACATTTTTCATATATATATTTATTTATATATAAATATACACACTGTGATAGAGTTGGTGGACACACTTATAATTAAGAAAGCAAAACATAAGGTAGGTAATATTGTATTTCACAGGTATAATTTGAAAAGCTTGGCACTTCATTGTGCTCTTCAGTGATGCATTAAATAATTATATGGTGTTTATTACTAACTTCATATTTAGATCAATTTAGCATGGGGATTTAAGAAACTTACCAAGTAGGGTTCAATACATTCTTTGAGGGACTTCAGTGTTCACTGATGCTTCGATTAGGTTGGATTATTATAGAAAGCAGGTTCAGATTAATTTTCTGATACTGAAAATTTCCATCATTTAATTAAAAGATCAATATTAAACAAATGTTCAATTTGCTGCACTATTGCTCCAGCTTCTTATGTGGGATCTTTATCAGAATAACATGTTTGACACTGTGCTGTCAATATAGAAGGGCCATTTTCAGTCCACCCTTCTTGTAATATGAACTATGAATTTTTTTTAGTTCATCCTTCAGTCTTCCATTAGCAGCATTTGCCATGTCTAACACATTTTATAGGTGCCTTATGTGCTGTAAATTGCCTGCTCATGACATCTTCGAGGCCCAGATGTCACATAAGGAGCACTCACCCACTGAGGAAAGGTCATTGTCTTCCATAATATGGAAAATGCATAGGACATGGAGGTTATTATTAATGTAGAAGAGTTTTCCTAATCAATGCCATTTATCAAGACAATTGCTAAAAATCTCAGAGTATACATAGTCTTATGTTGCATTTTAAAGTAGAAACAGTTTTGTTGCTAGACATCTTTTAGCACAAATTAGTAGGAGATGAAACCAATGTACTCAATGTCTGCATTTCCAATAAAAAATAGTCAAATAATCATGGTGAGTATGTCAACAACAATTAATATGCATTGATGGCATATGCTTATTGGATTAGGACCATGCATTAAAATATGCAGATCAATTTCCTACAAAGAAGAAGTAATGAAATTAGAAATAAAGTCATAAATGTTCAAATAATTTGAGAGATGAAAAATGCTTGGACATGGAATGAGGTTAAACAAAACAAATATTTAACAACTGCCATGGTAGATATGCCAGAAGCTACAGAATTAAGAGTGCTTTATATTTTGTATTGTATTTCTTGGGAAGTTTACAGTCAGGGATTCTCTGATGTCCCAATATGTAGTTTAGTAATTTGCTAACCTTCAAAAAGTGAGCAATATGTTTGCAAGGTATTGGTTGAATAGCTTTGTGTTGAAAATTAACAAACTCAGTTAAATTTGGAGGATTTTGGACATCACAAGGAGAGAGTTCTGCACTTCCTTAATTGGCTTTGAAGGGCATGTCCACTCGTGGCACATTATCCCTATGATCTCAAATTGACTGTGTTTCTTATTCTGTTAGTTTAATAATCATACATATAGCATTTTCTTATATCACATAATTTAAAAGGATCAGTCTGAAGGTTCAGACTCTGCTGTTCCATGTTTTCATTCAGCAGATAAAGTAAGTGAGTGAACAGGAGGGAGAGATGAGGCTAACACACCTTGCCTGACTGCAGGCACAATGCACGTAGCCAAATTAAAAAGTCCTCACCCAGCTCCCCTGCTTCCCTTTCTAGAGACATCTCAGGACATTTCGTTACTAAAACTTATGTCAGAACTTAGAGTTAATAACTGATTAACAGATTCTAAAAATTATATCTGTAAGCTCTTTTCAAAGATTATCTCATGAAATAGTCTATCTTGTGTCATATGGACCACTTTGAGTTTTACTGTCTCAGCAAGATGCTGTGATTTATAGCAAGTCTGGGAGAAAGAGTCATCTCTAATTAGAGGCCCATCTGGCTGAGTTTACTGTGCTTTTGGAAAACAACCAATGCTTGCTAAGCACATTTTAGACATACCTGATGAAGCTGACCCTGTCATTGGTGAAAGGGTCAAATATTTTGAAAACACTGGCAAATTCTCTGTTACCATCCTCTCCTCACTCATTACCCTCTAGTACCTGCCTTTGACTTTGTTCCCTGTGCATAATACACCTCCTATCCCAGCCAACACAGGGAGCTCTCTTCTAATCTTTCTAGGTATAATTCAAGTGTCATTTTTTAAGAGACAGAAATACCCCTGATCTTGCTCAAAGCAACCAATTCCTTTGTTTGTAATACCATTCTTACTCACTGTATACTACTGTATACACTCCAATATTATCACAGTTTTCAGCATTTACCACTTAGTTTTCATCAGTTCATCAGATTGAGTTGTTTACTATATACCCTAATCACCCAGAAGAGAGCTTAGCACATGATAGGAGTTCCTTGTTTACTGAGTGATTCTATATGCTGCAATAACTTCCAAGGATGCAAATGCCCTTATCAAATGATACAATGAAATATTGAATTAGCAACCTGAAACAGTTCATATGTTTAAATAGATGTTCTTGGAGTAAGCTGGTCAACTTCTCATCACTGTGACCAAAATACCTGACATAAACAATTCAAAGGAGAAAAGATTTATTTTGGCTCAAGGTTTTAGAAGTTTAAGTCCATTGTTGACTGCTCCATTGTTTTGAGCCCAAGGCATGGTGAAAGGGTCTAATGAGGGAAAGCTTCTAGCTTATGGTTGCTAGGAAATTGGTGAAGCGGGTAGGGGAGGAAAGGGACAAAATACAGTTCCCAAGGACACATTCACAAGGATACACTCCTTCATCTAGATTTCACTATCTACAGTTTCTAACTTCCCAATAGTCCATGCAGACAATGAAGTCATCACTGGATTACTCCACTGATAAGGTCAGCACCCTCATGATTCAATCACTTCACAAAAGACTCCCCTCTGAGCATTGTTTAACGGGGCACCAAACCTTCAATAAAGGTACCTCTGGGGAACAATTCAGACCTAAAACATGATATGTCATTTCAGAAAACAGTCCGTGGGTGGGTGGGGAGCAATACAAAGCAAAGTGCTAAATTAACGATTTGAATGATAAATGGAAATGTGTTTTCTGAGCTTCCTGAACCTCTGGTTTGGTGTTTAACAATAAAATTTGGAAATTCTCAGCCATTATTGCTTCAGTTATGTCTTCTGTTGCTTTGTCTTCTTTTTTTTCCCAGTATTCTGATTAAGAGGATGTTACACCTTTTAAAATTGTCCCACAGTTCTTGGAAGTTCTGTTCTCTTCACTCTTATTCTTATTATTTTCCATTTCTCTCCACACTTCAGTTCAGGAAGTTTCTCTTGACCTGTCTTCAACTCATTGATTCTTAACTTGGCATGTCAAGCCTACTAGCAAGACCATCAAAGGGATCCTTCATTGTTTATGCACAGTTTTGTTTTGTTTTGTTTTTGGTACTGGAGATTGAACTCAGGGGCACTTGACCGCTGAGTCACATCCCTAACCTTATTTTGTGTTTTATGTAGAAACAGGGTCTCACTGAGTTGCTTAGCATCTCACCATGGCTGAGGCTGGCTTTGAACTCGCGATTCTCCTGTCTCAGCCTCCCTAAGTGCTGGGATTATAGGCTTTATGCACAGTTTTTGATTGGTAGTATTTTCAAAATTCTTTGAATTTCTATCTCAGGTTACAATAACCATCTGTTTTCATATGTAGTTTCTTTCTTTCCTTTTTTTTCCCTTTAGAACTGTGAACATATTCATCAGAGTTATTTTAAATTTCCTGTCTGATCATTTTAACATTTATGTCGAAGTCTGATCCAATGCTTTCTTTTCTCTGGAGGCTAAGTTTTTATGGTTTTTTTTGGCATGATTTTCATTTTTATTTTTTTGTTGTTGAGACTCATACTATATCCTGCAATAGGAACTGAGAAATACGACTTTGGCATGAGATTTGAAGTTAATCTGGCTGTGAGTTAGGTTGTGTTTGATATCTGCTGTAGCTGTATGCGTCAGAGTCTTCCTATTTCTCTAGCATCCTTGAATTTTTTCTCCACACTTGGCTCTCAGGTTTCTTAGCTACTTCTCTTCAGGGAGAATCTGCATCAAGAAGCTCTTTCCTTTGTGTTCCACTGTTATTATGTTGGAGACGTGTTGGTGTGGTGGTAAGGTAGAGGAGAGGGGAAGCATTCTATAATCTTATAATTAAATATCAGATTGTTAATTGGACTGTGTCCCTGAGCTGTGACCTTCCAAGACTTTCTTAATCCCACCCATCTCCACTTGAATCAGCCAGAAGAGCTAGTGGGGCCCCAAGAGGGAGAGATGTCCTCTCCTGAGTGGATAAGGTTTTAGTGAAACTCTCTCTTAGAGAGTAGGGATTTGTTATGGAGAGGTTCCTAGGGTTGGCCTCTGAGATTACTTCTCCCCTTTCCCTCACAGGGATTTGCCATGAGAAATTGGCAGTGTTCCTGGAAGTGAAACCCATAAAGTGAGGGCCGCCCCCAGCACTCTGGCCCCCAGGAGGTTTCTTATGCATGCTAATCCACACTCAGCCTCCAGCAATTTCTCGACATGATTATTGTACTGTTCCTACTTAGTTATGGCTTCAGCTAATTTTACTCAAGGAAAATCAAGGAAATAGAGTACTGACACACATAACACACATACTCACAAACATTCAGCACAGGAAGCCACTTTTGGGGAGATACTTTATAGTTTTATTTTAAAGTCCAACAACAGGCAAGATTCATACGTGGGTCAGAAGTGAGAATAATGACCACATCAGTCGAGTGATGCTTTGTGTACAAATTAGTGAGCACGTTATATCCCAACTCACATCTTATTTTAAAGTGGTTTTAAACAGTTCAACAAAATCAACCATAGATGTAAGTCTGAGATAAAAGGCAAGCTGATCAAGGCGTGATTTACTCATTAGGGTTAGGGTAGGGAGAAGGTCTAGGAAAAGTGTCAAAAAAGAGAAGGTATGCATGACATCAACTCAAAATATCCAAGAAAGCCAAGCATGCGTGGCAAAAGACAGAATGGAGAAGGACTAGAATCGATTTTTAAAACAGCAGCATGAATAGGATAAGTTCTGCATTCTGCTTCAAAGTCAGGAATTTTATTGGGCAAGTTTAGGACTGAGAACACCTTGCTAAAAGGAATGTTTGCTAGTTTTCATTTATGAAATATATATTCCCATACTTTATGTCACGTGAGGGAAAATGTGTCTTTAGTTGAAATATGTAGCATTGTACATGAGTTCCAGTGACCTCTGATAGTTCATGCCAGTCTTTCTCCCCTCTGTATCTCTTGTGCCAAGCACATGATGACTTAGCACACAATAAGCAAGCAATAGTTTTGGTTTTATTAAAAAATAAATCATCAGGTTAATAAAGGAACTTAGACTGTGTTTTAAAAGTGAGTATGAATTTTCAACAGATAGAGTTGAAGTGCAATCTGGTCTTGATGTTAATATATGTGAAAGGGTGGATGGGTATATAATTATTTTTAAAAAAGCATATGTTTGGGATCCTAAAGGTAAGAGAGGATTATAAGAATTTATTGTTTGCAATATTGAGCAGAAGGTTATGAAGCCACAGAGGTAGGAGGGGAAAAGACAATTAAGGAAAACAGATACCACGTTAAGGGGTTGAGATTCTTTTCTTATTGGAATAGATCATAGGAGCTATAGAGGCTTATGAAGAAGCCTATGGCCAGATTTGCTGCTGGACAGTGCTCTGGGAGAACTGTGTTCCATGGAAGAGAGAGAGATAAGAGAGATCATTTGCTAATTTTTCTTTTCAACATAACTTCCACCAACGACTTCTGGGTCTCTTGATTACACAGGATTAGAAGCCTCCAGACTTCTAAACTACTGGAGCTATAAATCATCAAGCCTCCCCTCTCCTGTCCTATAAAAACATTCAGTTGAGTATCACCTGTCCTATACACTTGAGGTTGTTAGAATGAAATAATGAAAACAAATCCTTGAACCAGATTCTTAATTTTCACTGAATCTCATTTATTATAGTATGAATCAAATACATTCTTCCCACACCTGAGCAACATTGATTTCAGCATTATAAGCTGAATTTTTGTGTAAAGGAAAGATGAAAACAAGATGAAATGTGAAAGAAGCCTATATTAGATTAGGCACAGTGACAATAAGGGAAAGCAGTCAGTGCTAGGAAAGAAGCAAAAGTCCATGGAATTTGAATTCTCGCCCTGGATCTTCAGCATGATTCTTCATTGGAACAAAGATGCTACAGGCCTCCTTGTGCAGAGCAAGATGGACGACAAGTGCTGATCACGTGGGGCAGAGTCTGACAACCACTGGAGTGAGGCTGCAGAGGTCTGAGGCTGCTGGACACCACGTGCACTGTTTGAGGATTGTAGACTAAACAACCTGTGGGGCGGTGTCCACAAGGGAGGAGGTTCAGGGGTCGGCCACTGTTGGAAAAACAGGTTAGGGGGCGATAGCCACTGGACACACAGCCCGTGGGCTGGGAACTAGTGAGCGCTGGACGACAGTGGCTGGATCCATAGCTCAGAGGCCTATAGGATACCGGGAGGCAGGAGCTGGAGAGGAAGGAAGACGCTGGAAGAAAACTGGATCCTTGGCAAGACCTGGGCACATAGTAAGCCGTGGAAGAGCCGCAGGAGGTTTCGCAGCTGGCAGGCTGGCAGCTGTTTGGCTCACCCGAGGTCTCCTGGCAGTTGCCTGGGAACCAGCCCTGGTCTTGACAGGCACCAGGTAAGCAGAGAACATCTCCACAGCCCACATTTGTAGAGCACAGGGCAACAGGGGTGTTGAGAGGAACATGGCAGGAATTTCTGAGACATCCTGAGCTGTAGTTTCCAGAGCAGGAGTTGTGGCAAGACATGGTGAGGTTTCAAGAGCAGGCTGTAGTTGAAGGAAAGGAGTGAGTGTCTCCAGGTGTATTCTGACCCTCGCTTGGCTTGTCCCTTTATATATCCCTGGAGAGTGGAGGTTCTGTGTACAGACTCTTCCTCCTGGTCCTATGAGGCTGCATCAGAGCCTTTTATTACAGCCCAGGAAGTGGGGCTCCTACTTCCCATAAAACTGGATGTTCACTGCAAAGCCTTCCATGGGTTAAATAAATCTATAAATCAGTGTGACTGAATTTTAATAGGATCTCTTCTTAAATTACCCAACCAAAACAGACACTTTTGAAGGCTATGACCTTATTCCAGTTATAATCAACTCAACAGTGCACAAACATTTTTAGAATTCCTCCCTTGAAATTGTCTTTAAAAGTTGTAGCAAACTTCTTGGAAAATTGGCAAATTAAGTCTTTAAGGAGAAATTCTATTCTTTTTAGAAAGTGCCACAAGTAACTTGAAATCAAGACTTGCAAAGGTTAAAATTTTATAACCTATATGGCAGAGTTTAAACTAAAACAATGTAAACATGTTCAGTGTGTTTTGTTGCCTTTCAAAATCCTAATAAAATTGATTCTTACCAAAATATTTTTATTCTGAAAATCTGTGCTCATGTTATTCATTTCAATGTATAAATGAGTCAAAATGAAAGCTACATTTTTATCTAAGGGAATCTTACATATAGGTAGCAAAGTTGAATTCAGTTAAAGTTTACAGATTCCAGTGTGATACAAGCAAATAAATGGAACCCCTTAAAGAAATTGGACAAAATAACATTTTTCATGATTATTATAGGACTAGGTATTACATGGTTATTCATAGTATGACCTAAAACTATCATTCTTGGTTTTAAAAATAATGTATACTGATTAAGACATGAATCTGCTTTGTTTCTTTTTTTTTAATTTTTTTTAGTTGTAGATGGACACAATGTCTTTATTTTATTGCTTTGTATGTGGTGCTGAGGATCGAACCCAGGGCCTCACGCATGCAAGGCAAGCGCTCCACCACTGAGCTACAATCCCAGCCCTGCTTTGTTTCTTGTATTGGTTCTTTTATCAATTTCTAAAAGGCATTTCTAAATGTCATTACATAGACAAAGGCATCAGAATAAATGCATGGTTTTTCTAAATTTTAGGACTTTGGGAGTATATATATTTCTGTAAAAAGTGTTTAAGTGTTTAAAAATGCATAAATGCGGTTTGTTTCAAGTGTACTCACTCTTTTTTTTAATATACTGACATCTCCAGCAATTCCAGTGGCTATTTTAATGGGAATTTAATTTATCTTCAAATCTAAATTCCGATTTCCTTTGGCTAAAATTTCAATTTAAATCACAACACTTTTCTCTCTTTTAATGTTCACAGTCACACTTATCAAGTCTCCCTCCATCCAGGAGAATAGAAAATTTGAAATAGAAATTTCGTTTATCTCTGAGGCAATCCAGGTCTATTTTACTACCAGAGTTAGAAATATGAAAATAAAACAATGCAGTCTCTGAGATCGTGCACTATCTTATCGAAGTTATCTCCGAATTTTAGGTCAGAGGCCATTATTCCCTGATGATTTGTCCACGATGTGAAGGAGTCCCAGTCACCCCAACACCCTAGGGCACCATCACCTGATTCTTGTACATTGCTTTAAGAATCTTCTTGAGAAATCCTGGATGCATCAGCTGAATGGCGTCAGTAATAGGTACAGCCATATTTAGCTGAATGCTTATCAACTGTGTGTTGATGCTCTTTATGTCTGCTCTTTTCTCATATAAGCAGGAGTCAAACACCCACATTATTAGCACATGAGTGTCAATGGATGTATGTATAAGAACTTTATAAGCTCTATGTATACACAAATGCTTTTTCCTGAAGGAAGGAGTGTGGAGAAAGGGGAAACACATTCCTTTAGTACTTGCTCTGTGATACATCTTTTGGTATCCCCCATGAGCTGTGTCACTTCATCCTTATAATTTTAGGTAGCAAATTTTACTATTTCAAGTACTCATAATAAAACTTGAGATTTAGAAAGTTACATTAATAAATGTGAAAATAAGCATTAGAGCAAAGGCTCTTTATCCCCCCATTTTTCTCCCACTATCTAGTATGGGCATTATATACAGATGTACTGATACCTTCATTGAATGACTTCATGAACCTGGGGATTTTTATGATTGTTCTGACCCCTAGTCCCTATTACTGTCATTTTATATTCATATGCTACACACACATACATACACACACAAAATAATACCTACAATTTTTAGAAAATGGAATGTCCTGAATTAATCCTGAGAGCATTAAAAAATAAAGGTATGTTAAGGAACAACAGCCTTCATTCATTAATTCATTTAGAAAACACTGAGCATCTAGCACATGTGAAATGTCATGATAGAACCTGACAATGATACCAAGATAAACTAGTCTCTTCTCCCAGACACATTCTGACTTGTAGATGTGCCAAGACATGTACACAGTCCATGTCAGTGTTGGCAAGTTCTGTAAGTGATGTACGGAGAAGGGCAAACAGCTCAACAACTTAAGTGAACGTTGGTGTTTGATATTAATGTTGAAGGATGGAAGGGATTTGGGGAAGAGGAAGACATTTTAGGCTGTGAAAAAAGACAGAAAGAAAAAAAACGGCAACACAGTGCTTTCCATGGAGGGTTCTTCGTAGCAAGTTATAACTAAACCTTGGCTCACTTGCCAAATTTCACTGGGTCATTAGGGAAGCAGGGTGTTATATTAAAGGCACTGTGGTCCAGCAGCTGATTTCAAGGAGTGCCAAGAATAAGTTGCAGCATAGATTGGAAAGTGGGAAACTTTATTATAATGCTTTTCTTCTTCAGCTGTCTAAAATTATGTCTTTTCACTCATTTTCTCTTTGTTGTGATAATTGCTATTTAAATTGAGTTTGGTCCCCATTGGTTAATTTCTTACTGCCACCTTTGACTTCTGTCCTTATTGTCTTTTATTTTGCCTGAACACTATATTGAGAATATATGCCTAAAATTAATTTCATCATTTGACTTTCTTACTCAAGACAATGAAGACTTCTTTTAGTCCACAGGGAATTGTCCAGATACTTGACCACCCTCCTCTGCTTTGTTCTCCTGTTCATGTCTCACATTGTATCATAGCCATCTTTTTGGAAAGAAGATGGTTGCTTAGCCTACTCTTCCTCTCTTCAGAAACAATTTTAAGTTTTTTATCTATTGTTCAAATCTCAAGTAAATCAGCTCTTTCTTTTTAAATACTTCCTAGCCCATTTCTGCCAACCTAAACCTCTCAAGCCTTGAACTATGTATAATTATCACCACTTAATTCTCTCTCACAAACTTGAGTATGTATACTCTCTCTTTCTCTCTCACACACACAGTTTTGCCTTACAAGCAGTATGTGTCTTATTTTCCAATTGAATTACAGTACTCCTTCACATGCTATCTACTGAACGCTCGTTATCCTCTGTATAGTAGTCTATCAGTAGTCTATCAACCTGTCAGTAGTCTCCATGCTTCAGGTCTAGTAGTGGATCGAATCCCCACCCCAAGCCCTTTTTGAGTAGGTGTGATCATTATTGTCAATATATTTGAAGAAACTTAGTCTTTAGTTAGTAAATCCTTTCTAACTAACATCATAGAAATCTCAAAATAAAATCTTGATTTTCTTTATCAAATAAAAATCGACTTGTCAATAATCTCTTTGATAAACTTTTCTAACTATCTGTTTTCACCTGGAAAAGTCAACTTCCAAGATATATGAAAGAACAGGAGGATAGGAGGAAGTACAGGGCACTTCAAATTCTTTATCAAATTTTTCTCAACTAATCTAATATGTCTGATTAATAGGAACCTTACCTTGGGTTAGAGCAGACAGCCAATTGCATAGAGTCAATTTCATTGTACTCTACAACTTAATAAAGTGACATCAGTGTAGCACCCCCTAGAGGTTGGATATCATGTGTAAAATCACTGAATCATCATCTATGATGATCAGTATTTCAGTGATTTCCCATCAGCAATGGGTAAATTTACCTCTGGGTAAATGATCAGGCTGTCAGGCAGCAACTCTGCTTTGTTCTCCTGTTCATGTCTCCCATAGTATCATAGCCATCTTTATTTCATAGCCAGTTAAATAAATGTTTACTGTGTTATAACATTGAGTGTGGAAACTATAGTTTATACATGACTTGAACAACATTTGCTCCTATCATTCCCATTTCCTCAATGCTGAAAACTTTTCTGCAGATGATGCTATAAATACTGTTTTATGTTAGTTAACACATCCTTTCATACCTGTATCAAAGACAGTAAAATTGGAGTTATCCTTCTTACTATTCATAGCTAAGTACTTGAATTTGGCTCCTTTCAAAGGTCTTTCTTTTGCCATATGTTTATATTATAAATGTGATTTTATTAATTTTACCCAGTTTTTAAAGACAAAACTGTAAAATAAAAATGGCATATGTTTAAGGTAGCCAATGTGATATTTTGATATACATATGCATGGTGAAATGATTACCATAGTCAAACTAATTAACATTTTCATCACCTCCCATAGTTATCATTTGTTTCTTTTTTGTTGAGAACACTTACTATCTTTTCTTTTAGCAAACTTGAAATATCCAAAGAAATATTACCTATCATCACCATGCTGTATGTTAGATCTCCAAAACTTACTGGTCCTGTATAAGTGAAACTTTATAATTTTTGCTCAGCATCTCCCTTCTCCTACCCACCAGCATCTGGTGATCCCATTCTAGTCCTTGCTTCCAATGAGACTGACATTTTAAGATTTCACCTATAATTGATATTGTGTTGTTCATCCATGTGAATGGCTTGTTTCACTGAATGTAATATCCTTTAGGTTCACCCACATCCATTTGTCACAAATGGTAAGGATTTCCTTCCTTTTTTAAGGCTAAATAACATAATAGTACAGATGGATATCTCCTCAAGTTACTGATTTCATTTTCTTTGGTCATATAACCTAAAATGAGATTTGTGAATCTTATGATTGTTCTCTTTTCTAACTTTTAAAGAAATTTCTAGAATGTTTTCCATAAACACTTTACAATTTACTTTTTGCCAACAGTGAACACTGTTTCCCATTGCTCCACATACTCACCAGGTCTTACCTTATTTGTTTGCTAATAGCTATGAGGTAATATCTCATCGTGGTCTTCATTTGCATTTCCATGATAACTATAGTGTAGTTGAGCACTTTTTTGTCTTCCTTGAAACAATTTCTATTCAGATCCTTCGCTCATTTTTAAATTGGGCTGTTGGAATTTTATTTGTTGTTGTTTGCTATTGAGTCATATGTATTGCTAAATATTTTGAATATTAACCCCTTATTAGATTTATGGTTGGCATAAATTTTCTTACATTCTATAGATTACTTCTTTATGCTGTTGATTGATTCCTTTGACTTGCAAAGCTGTTAAGCTTGATACAATCCACTTGTTTATTATTGTTTCATTTCTTTGGGCTTTGGCTATCATTTCCAAAAAACATTGCTAAGACCAATATCAAGAAGTTATTCCTTGTTTTCTTCCAGTAGTTTTACAACTCCTGATTTTATGTTTACATCTTTAATCCATTTTGATAGGCTACCCTTTCTCCATTGTATTTTCATAGCATCATTGTCGAAGAACAGTTGATTATGAATGCACAGATTTATTTCTGGGCACTCCATTCTGTTCCCTTGGTCTATGTGTCAATTTTCATGCAAATATCATATTTTAGTGTCTCTACTTGGTAACATGTTTTGAAACAGTGTCCTTCTAAATTTGCTTTTCTTACTCCAGATTGATTTGTCCATTTAAGATTTTAGGATATTGGTGGTGGTGTTAATATGTACTTGAACTCTGTTAGAGATTGTGTTGAATCTGTAGGTAATTTTTGGTGTTTAGGGACAAGTTATCAATATTAACTCTTTGAATCTATAAGCATAAAATGCCTTTCCACTTGCTTTTGTTTTCAATCTCTTTCCTAATAACTGTTTTCTAATGTTCAGTATATACATCATTCACTTCCTTAGTTAAATCTGTTCCAAAGCATTTTATTCTTCTTTTTGATACTATAATCAGGATTTTATTAATTTCTTTTTCAGATAGATTATTTTTAGTGTATGGAAATATTACTATTATTTTAATGTTGATTTTGTATTCTACAACTATACTGAACTTATTTATTATTTGTAACAGTTGCTCGCTCTTTCCTTTTTTCCTTCCTTCTTCCTTCCTCTCTCTCTCTCTCTTTCTGTCTTTTTCTTTCTTTTCCCTGGAAGAGTCCTTAAGATTTTCTAGTTAGTATTATGCCATATACAAAACAGAAGCAATCACACTTGTCTTTCTGACTTGTATGTGTGTGTTTACTTTTCTTTCTTTTTCTTTTTTCCCCTAAAATCTCTGGCTAGTTCTGTGATCAATGAAAAAGGCAAAAACAGACATGCTTGTCTTGTTCCTGATCATAAAAGAAGATATTTCAGTTTTTCAACATTGTGTATTAGCTATGGCTCTGTCATATGTGGTCTTCGTTACATCAAGGTACATTCCTTCTGTACCTAATTTGTTGTGAGTTTGAATCATGTAAGTTTGCTGAATTTTGTCAAATTCTCATCTGCATCTATCAAGATGATATAGTAATTTTCTTTTATTTAGTTGATGTGATATATCATATTTATCAATATGCATGTATTGAATCATCTAATATGTTAATTGGCTTGATTGAATATTTATGAAATGTATTTATAAATGAAAACATTACATTTACCCCATAAATTACACAATCATTAGTTGTAGATAAAACATTTTAATAAAAAAGAAATTTAACTTAATTTTATATCTTATAGAAAAAATAATTCATGTAAAATGTAAAAAGATAAAATTTCTTTAAAAAATGGAAGAAAAATTGCATGACTAAAAGCTGCCAAATAAGTCTTAGACTGAACATCTCAAGACTGTCCTGAACTGAAAATGTGATAAGTGGGGACTTAACCCCCCAAATTTAAATTTTTCAGCTGGGGATGGTGGCATACACCTGTAATCCCAGGCTTGGAGGCTGAGGCAGAAGAATCACAAGTTCAGAGGCAGCCTCA
>PVHX01023796.1:0-25105 GCA_004024805.1 Geosciurus inauris
TCTCAGCCTCCTGAATAGCTAGGGTTACAGGGGCGTGCCACCGCACCCAGCTCCCTTGCATTTTTGTTTTCGTGTTTGGGGCTAGTAGAAGGGGCTAGCTAAAACTCAGGCCAAGGTCTCTGTCATCTCATTCTTTCCATGTTTCATGCCTTCTGTTTCCTTGGACCCTCTCCATCAACTGAGACCAAAGACTCAGTCTATTTTCCAAGCTTGCCATAAGATTGGTAGAAATAAAGGATAGCTATAAGTTTTAATAGACTTCTGGCACCTACTGTGTCAAAGGACAGATATATTTAAGAATAAGCTTATTAATGTCCACTAATCTTTGGTTTGGTTGGAGGGCAGAAAGTGCTATGGAATGTTCATGTTTTCCCCAAGTGCAAATCCCCAATGTGATGGTTTTTAGAAATAAGGCCTTTGAGACATTATGAAGGCTGAAATTAATACCTTTACGAAAAGACCCCAGAGAGCTCCCTTGCTTTAGTTGCCATAGGAAGACACAGAGAAGATGGCTTTAGTGTTCCCACTCTCAGGGACCATTCTTTAGATTCGCAGTGGTATAAAATGGTCTCTGAAAGTGAAAACTCTAAAATTAGAGACTGGGATCCACATGCCAGTTGTCTTGTCTTCTGGCTGTACATTCTTGGGTACATACCTGAGCATCACTGTGAGTAAAAAGGATGCTTCCCTGATATGGCTCCTTGGCAAATCAACTTGTACAAAGTGCTTAGAAAATGCCAGGAACACAGGAAAAGGTCAATATAGAGGCCAATATGCTATACAGAATTATTCTATAGTCTCGCAAGGCACTAAGGAATCATTGGCTTGTCTGTATTTTTTCATGATGTTCTCACAAGAGACTTCTGGAGAGAGCCTCGGGTGAAGGCAACCAGCAGAGGTAGTCATTGTCTGGGGTCAGGAATGCTAGTCCAAAGTTACTCCCAATCCAACCTGCCCCAGGATGGGTCAGAGAGGAGTGGGCAGAGTGGCCACCGTGGAAACTGTGGCTGGGGTCTTCCCAGATGCAGGGTCGCCTCTTGCTCTTCTCTGTCATGTGGATTCCTGAGGCTTAAAACTCCCCATGTCTAAGCTCCTTGGGGACACTTTCAGAATTTGGCAGGCCTAAGGGTAACATAGTTTTAAGGGTGGTTTATAGTACACACTGAGATCAATGTAACTTATTAATCATCCAGAAAACGGCAGGGAAAGAGAACCTGACCAGCTGCCTGGGAGAAGGGCTGCAGTGTTCACCATGGGCTGGAGTTCCCTTCCTCTGAAGACTTCTCTGTAATAACCAGCATTAGACTTCTTGGTTCAGTGGGAAAAAATTTATTTTTCCTCTCAAAAAATAAATCTACTGTCCTTTTGAGACTTTCATAATACAATATTTCATTTAATAATCAAAGCACTCCATATTCTGCAAAAGGGAAAACCAATGAATTCAACCACTTCCAATTTTATTCTGATGGAATTACTATTGAAGTTTTCCCATTTTTATTGAACTGCCCACAAAAAGAACTGGAGAAAGTTCTAAATTATTCCAAAAGCACATATTCAAGCACAACGACTTGATAAACATTTACACTTCAGCTTCAAGATAAGTTTCACTAGTTCCACTTTTAACATCTAGCAAAGCAGGATCTTGTCAGGACTATTGACCTTCCATTGAAGCAAGTTCTGGGGTTTAGGAATCAGCTTGCAAAAGAAGGGGATACTCAAGCTAGCAGGTATCTGTCAAGCACTTACCACATGCTGAACCTTAATTCCCAACCTTAGGTGAGTGTCCCCTGGAGATTTGGGAGGACTGGAACCATGAGACATTTCCCCAACCTCCAGCAAGCATGAAGAATGTGCGCAGGGAGGAGCAGAGAGCTTGGAAGATGCTGAAGGTCATTGCTCTCTCCCCACCTATAGCAGAACAGGAAGGCATCCGTCTTCATCTCCTTAGCACCTGGACACACATGGTCACATGTTCATCAGGGGCAGCCCCCATTCCCATCATCTGTTAACAGGACTGCATGAGACAGGTGAAAACAGAAAAAAAACAAAACAAAACAAAAAAAAACCAGGAGCCACAAACCTTCTGCTCCTCTTATCATGAAAGTTAATGAATACAGTGGATATACATGTGGACAGAGTGCTTCTTATTCTATTGTTTCATGAAATCATGGTGAGTGGATTATCACAGATTGGAAAAAACAATTGCTATCTAGTTTGGTGTCTTTTAGGTCTTTTAACCTGTAGACTCATTGAAGCCTCAGTGCAGCTGTAGTCTGAAGGAGCATGACCATTTCATTTTCTTTCTTTCTTTTTTTTTTTTTTTGGTACTGGGGATTGAACTCAGGGGCACTCAACCACTGAGCCACATCCCCACCCCTGTTTTGTGTTTTATGTAGAGACAGGGTCTCACTGAGTTGCTTAGCACCTCACCATTGCTGAGGCTGGCTTTGAACTCGCGATTCTCCTGTCTCAGCCTCCCTAAGTGCTGGGATTACAGGCTTGAGCCACCGCACCCAGCTGACCATTTCATTTTCTAATTGCTCTCTATCATCTATGCACAGGACCAGACTCACTAAGAGTGCTGTACTCTTTCTTGCTGCATTAAACAGAAATGACCATTTATGTGCATTGGAGGACTCTATGATATCTTTCATTAACTGAATATTTACTATGTGCCAGGCACACACACACACACACACACACATATATATATATATATATACATATACTTTAATATGTTATTTTGCTGACTTCCTTCAACAAGAGGCAATTATCCTCATTTAAGCATAAGACAACTGAACATCACAGAGATTTCTATAAGCAACAGGTACAAGATTTCAATGTAGATTTGTCTAGCCTCAAAGCCCAAATGTTAAATATCTTGAAAAGAAAAGGAGTATGGGAGGAAGAGAGAAAGAGAAGAATTGGGGAAAATACAAATGCCACCTTTAAATATTTATAATCTCACTAGAGAACCAAGACCTGCTCAGCTGAAATGATTAAATAACCATGTAACACAGAATGCCATGTATTTCCTGAAATAGGCTCTCAGGTTCATTAGTAAATGCAGGGGAGGCCACAGCTGGGGACAGTTGATTCTTGTCTTGGCGTGGTCAGGACAAGTGGGATTTCAGAGATACCTTGGTTTTTGTGGATGGTAAGATAACAGGGGACTGAGGCAGGCGGGAGGAGGACAGTAGACCCCCATCGTGGGTGTATGGCAACTGGCACCACTCGGTTAACACGCCTGGCCTAGCAGGTGTCCAGTAGCGGTGGGAAGTTACAGTGTGTCAGGGAAGAAGGGGATTGTGCGGTGGGCTACACAGCTTGGTAGACCTTAGAGGGAAAGGCCAGACATGTGGACCTCAGGTAGGAGTGTGGCACGTCCCAGCCAAGGCAGAGGTGTCGTGAAGGCAGAGCTCTTGGGACACTCTTCAGGTGGTGGTGGGCAGGATGACCCCAGGCAGGCACATAAAGAGCCTCCCAGCATTTAGGTCCCTAGAAGATTGAAGGAAAGCAAAATGTCTCCTCTTAGCTATCCCCAGTGGGTATGGCTAACTCCATGGAGAAGGCACAGACATTTGCCAAGGCTGAGACGAGAGTTAGATATGGGTAAATATTTGCTTTGCCTCAGCTGGAGAAGATAGATTTTTAATAAAGAGGCAGCATGACTCATGTCACAGAGTGTACCAACAATTCAGGAAAAAAAACTACTCCGGAAATTGCCAGAATGGCAGGCAGAAGAGTCTCTTGATGTGCTCCCTGGAAGGACCCCCTTCAACACTCGACATACATACATACCCTCACAGACACATACACAAACACACCATGTGTCCCCCACATCCATACCACGCACACATGTCACACACACATAGGCACCCATCATACACACACACGTGCCGTCTATCACACACACATATTCATAAACACACACTTTCTCCTCCCACTGTGCCTACGTCACTCTGGCCTTTGGTATCACTCCTGGCTTGACAGGGCCTCCTGAGGGTACTTCGATCATCTCCCACAGTCATTCCAGAGCCCTTGCAGACTCGGCTCTCCTAAGAGCAGCTCAGTGTTGGGCTGTGATTAGAGACGACTGAGGACCAACCAGTCTGTGCTCTATGACACTCTTATGATAAAATCCATGGTGGCATCCGCAGAGGGCAGGATTCTAAGGTGGCCCATGATCTCTGTCTCCTGTTGTCATGCCCTGAGCGATTCCTCCTCTCTAGTAAGGGTGGGATCTAGATGTGCTTCCAGCCTGTGGAATGTGGCACCAGTGATGGGATGTCACTCTTATAACTGTGTCCCAGGAATGAATGAATGAAAACACACACACACACACACACACACGGCTACATGGCTAGCTAGCTGAAAGGTGGAGAGAGTCTCTTCTGGCTTTGAAGAAGTCAGAAGCCCGATGCCATGTGGGGAGAGGATCTGTGAGAAGGAAAATGGCATTTGCCATGAGTGGCCTCCAGTTCTGAGCGTGGCCCCCAGCTAAAAGGCAGTAAGAAAATGGCACCTTGGTCCCGCATCCATAAAGTAACAAATTCCACCAGCAACCTAAATGAACTTGCAAATGAATTCCAAGCTTCCAAACAGGAGCACAGCGCAGCTGACACCTTGATTTAGTCCGTGAGACCCTGAGCCAAAGACCCAGCTGTCTCCTAACTTTTTACTTAGAGAAGTTGTGAGATAATAGATGTCTGTTGTTTTGTGCTGCTAAGTTGGTTGTAGGTAGCTGTACAGTGAGAGATAACTAGCACAGCCTCACTTACCTATCTCCCATAGGGAGCCCAATAAAGCTGTAGTGAAATGTGTGGATCCAGAAACTTCCCCCAAACAGGCTGGAACTGAAGGAGCAGGGTAGAGCGCCTGATACTGTAGCGTCCAAAGACTGTCACTAACTGACTATGTAAACTTAGTCAAGTCACTTTCATTTTCCAGGACCTGACTCTTTCTTCTTTTATTTGCTATAATAAGGTGAGAAAGTCTCTAAGTTTTCCTCCCACTCTAATAGGTCCGATTTACAAAATTGATGAATGAGTAAATTTAATGTTTGTTGAGCATCTCCTGATGGGGCATGCAAAACATTAGTACCCTAAACTTCATCTGAACTTCAAAAGTTATCTAGCTCAGGTTTTTATTAGAGTTGCTTATAAAGTTAAGTAAACTACAGTTTAGAGAAATTTAATAATTTGCACAAGACCTCATGGAAGACTAGGGCATCAGACTTAGTTTCTTTTGACGGCACTATGCAGGCCAGGAGCTCAGGAAAAAAGTCTATTCAACTGTTTAACTTGAAGCAATCAGGGAAACAGAGACAGAAACCTGAGAAAGGAGTTTGGAGTTGGTATAATCAAGAGGAGGGCCATGTAAGTGGTAATTCAATCTGACAGCCAAGACTGATTAGATTCCCAGTGAAGTCTTTGAAAAAGTTAAATTATCAGGAGAGTTCATCAGAGGTCATTTCAGAGTGGAGAAGGAGGGAAAAAAATAGGGAATGTAGGAGAATATCTTCCACCAGGCCCTAAACACTGATGGTTTGAAATTGCTTTTTGTGGCTCAGACCTGTCCCCTCAGCTCCAGATGTCTCTCCGAAGCTTTCCTTGATAGTCCCAATTTCCAGTGCAACACATCCCCAAACCAGACTCATTGTCTTTGCACCCAAAATCACTTTCACCCTGGGTTCCCTATCTTGGTTAAATGATTTATCATTCACTTAATGGGCTTCAAATCCAAGCAACTCTCTCTCTCTCTCTTTTTTACCTCTTATATCAGAGTTGTCACCTAGATTATGAATCTCATGCCTGTCATTTATTGAATCAATGTTCACCTCATCTCCCTAACTTGTATTTCTATCACTTCTCTACTGGGCAATTTCAGTGGCCTCCTAACTCATCTTCTAGTTCACTAGCCAATTCCTCCACCCCTTACCTACACAAGTCCATTTTCCACATTGATTCCAAAGTGAGCTTTCAAAACTAAAAGGCCTATTTAAAGCTCTTGGAAGACTCCAGCACTAATAGGACACATTTAGAATTCCCCAATAGGGCACGGAGGATACTTCCTCTCTGGCTTCTGCTTCAGGCAGCCTCATCTGCATCCACACTTCCTTTTTTTTTGGTACTGGAGATTGAACTCAGGGGCACTGGACCACTGGGCCACATCCCCAGCCCTATTTTGTGTTTATTTAGAGACAGGGTCTCACTGAGTTGCTCGCCGTTGCTGAGGCTGGCTTTGAACTCGTGGTTCTCCTGTCTCAGCTCCCAAAGTGCTGGGATTACAGGCGTGCGCCACTGCGCTCTTGTCCTCTGACGACCTCTAGCCTTACTTGTTTGTCACTCTGTGTTTTTTTTCCCCTTTGCCTGGGTTATTTTCTGCAACATCCCCCTCCCCCTTTTTAAAAAAATCTACTTTTTGCTTCAGGGCCCAGCTCAAGTGTCGCTCACTCTCTAAGAAGCCTTTCTCCTCCCAGAGCCGCCATGTTGCACATCCCCAAAGGAGAGTTCCCACTGTTCCTTGAGGGCAGCCAATCCTATAGACAATCATGTTAATGACCCCCCTGGAGGTGTACAGCAGGGAAGGAATGCACACCATCCAGAGTGAACTTGGTTTTTCCCCCAGTATGACTGCAATCTGGTAACATATTTGTGTCCTTCTCCAGACATCGAGGAAAACTCTGAATACAAAAGATGTGGCTTGTTCAGCTTTGAATTCTTAATGCCCAACACAGTACCCCACATATCATTCAGCTCAGAATTAATCTTTGCTGAATATCTGATGGAATAAAGAATTGGATGAAGTCTTCAGGAGTCTGCCAGTGAAAGGACAAGAACACAACCACAAACTACACATTCAGATTTAGAGTCCAGAGGAAGGGACAGGCTTCTGGGCCCAGCTTCAGTGTCCAGAGACAGGGACAGGCTTCTGGGGCCAGCTTCAGTGTCCAGAGACAGGGACAGGCTTCTGGGGCCAGCTTCAGTTGGTCTCTTCTGGCTATACATAGCCAAGAGGAGAATGCCAACTGACTGACTGGAACACCATTAGTCTGATGATATCAGCGAAGGAAAAAAAATACTCAGTGCTTTCCAACTGTTTTTGATACACACACAAAGTATTTTTTTTCTTGGTAAAATTCTCAGTGAGCCTGAATCCAGCTACATAGAATGGATTTTTTGTTGTTGTTGTTGTCAATTTAGGAGAAATTTGGCTACTTCAGCACAATCTACAACATGTCTGTGGAAGATAAATCAGTGTCGTAGTAGCTTTCTGGAGAAACACAGGTCAAAACTTAGTGGGAGCTAAACTATGCAAGTCTAGGGCTATGGGAAAACTTGATTTTATTTGTATGCTAAGAAGTTAAGCTTCCCATCAAGCACTGCTTCCAGCTGAACAGCTGAGGGTGTGGACTTTAGATTGTGGTAGTATCTGAGACTCTCCAGGGAATTTCAGTTTGACCACATAACCAGAATCACAGACATATATGTATTGGGAAATTGATTATAGAATTTCTAGCCCTTCCTAGTTATTTATGGATCATGTTGGGGTGAGTATGTGTATGTGTGTGTGTTTATTCCAAGACCCCCAAACAGGTCTGGTCTACAAATGCTATGTGCTCTGGTTCAAAGTAGACCTACTGTCTGGGAAGGGTAGCTTCAGAATTGCAGGGTATGTTCAACTTCTTCATTTCAGAGCCATAGACTCCATAAGACCTCTCCAAGGGCTCATTTCTAGACTCACTAGGATTAGACATGGAAATCAGTGAATAGCTCCAGTCTGGAGCATTAGACTAACAGGGCAATGAAGATATGGCCTTTATCTTTGAGGAACTTACCCTAAAATATTGGACATCTCTTCACTACTCCTGGTTTTCCCAGGATAGAGATTTAGAATCTTCGTCAATGGCCTGAGCTCCAGCCCCATCTGTCAGTGTATACCTGAGAAGGACACACTAGTCTTATAGCTTCTGCAGGTAAAAGTTTTCAGGTCAGAGGCATTTCTAGGCAATGAAATATCCTGTAGGGAAAACATTGTCTTACCTGCTAGGTATGCCCCTTGCCTGTGGACATAGAAGTTAGGATTACCACTTGCTTCAGAAGTGCCAAGATGCCCTTATACCTCTGCAAAAGCTGACAGTGATAATCTAACTAGAGCGGACAGATCATATTGACTTGGCATTTGGACCAACCCACTTGGGTTCTTTGGGAGAGATCACAATAATTGTTTTTAAATACAAGCTAAACCCATTTACAGATGTGGCCAGTGGCTTTGGGTACATGGGGAAGAGCACTGTATGTTGAAACAAATCATTCAAACTTCTGAGAGCCATCAGACTTGAAGTGGGACAAATTAAACCTGATAGCTATTATTATCTGAGGAGAAGTTGATAGCTTTTGGGATATGTGAGCTGAGATGGTATTGAAAGCAAGGAGAATCCAAGATGGATATAAAGACAATATTCAAAAGAGGCAAGATAATTTCCCAATGAAGCAATGATGTCCGTGTGTGTTGTAGGTATAATGGTGAATGCTGACTGTACTATCCACAAACAGCACCACATTGGGAAATTTCACTCACTTAAACATATATTAAAAAAGGGCTGAGCTCATAATTTCTTATATGTTGCATGGTCATCAGAAATATATTTATATACTGGGAGGTGTTTAGGGCTAGAAGATGGAAAGAACCAGACTTTAACCTGGATCTGTCACTAATTAGGTAAGATAATTTGGGCAAGTCATTTAAATTCTCTGGGTCTCATGTTTTCTTATCCATTGACCAAAGTTTTTGTGCAGATGTTCTCTAAGACCTCTCTCAGCTTTAAATTTGGTTATTGGCTGATTTCCTTTCCCCCATACTCTGTATTCATTAGTGCTTACATTGAGACTGAACATTACCATTCCAAGCCATGTAAGAGCTGTATGGAAAGGTTAATGGTTTACCCATGTTTAAGGCAAGCTCCTTGAGGGTAAGGGCTATGTTGTAATAATCTTTTTGTTCTGAATGTACAGCACAGTGCTGTAAATGTGTTAGAAACCTGAAAAATTTAGAACATAGAAGAACAATTTCTGCCTAGAATTGTGTTTGGAAGTATTGTATAATTAAGGACCAAATTTCCTAGCTCCTCCTGCATATGAGTGGGGGGCCATGTAACTAGTTTTTCCCAACTAAACCGGAACTCTAATGATTTGTTCTTTCCAAAACAAATGGATACAGTTTCCCCACCCTAAGAACCATCTATTGAAGATGAGCCAGTTCTTGGATCCTTGAATGTCTATGTGGAGCAGAACATTCCATTCTCCATTTCAACCAAACTTCCAAGAATGAGAAACAAACCACTATTATATCAAACCACTAAAATTTGGTGTTGATTTATTATGGAAGTTGTTTTACTCTGATGAGTATAAGCAGAGAGTAACAATTGCCTAAAAGCTAAATCACATTAGATGTGCAAAAGATACTAGAGGATAGTTTTAATGAAAACACAAACCTGGTCCAAAAGCCAAGGTTTCTGCCTTATTCTGAAGTCTAAGGGAAGTAATTGGGGTGTTTTGATATTTTTAAAAAATTAAATTAATTTTAACTGACACATAAAAACATACAAATTATACCTATTAATGGGGTACTGCTATGGTTGGGATCTGAAATATCCCCTAAATGTTCATGTGTTGAAGACTTGGTTCTCAATGCAGCCATGTTCAGAGATGGGCTTTTGGGAGACGATTGGACCATGAAGGCTCTGCCCTCTTCCATGGGTTAATCCACTTATGAATTTATAACTTAATGGGTTATTGGGAGGTGGTGGAGCTTCAGTGGACCAAATTGGAGGAAGCGGTTACTGGGGGTATGCTCTGGAGAAGGTATTTGAACCCTGGCACCTTCATCTTCCTTTATGCTTCCCAGCTGCCATGAGAAGAGCAGCTTTGTTCTATTACATGTTCCCCACCATGATGTTCTGTCTCCCCTCAGCTCAGAAACTATGGAGCCAGTTGGCAATGGGCTTAAGCCACTGAAACCATGAGCTAAAATAAATATTTCCTCCTTTTACATTGTTGATCTCAGGTATTCTGTCACAGCAATGACAGAAAATTAAGATAGATAATATGATGTTTTGTTACGTGTATGTTGTGCAATAGTTAAATAAGGTTAAACATAGTATAATGGTTTGAATCTGGAATGTCCCTCAAAAGCTAATATGTTGCAACCATGGCCTCAGATGCAGCAAGGTTCAGAGAGAGGTGGGGCTATTGGTAATGATTACATCACGAGAGCTCTGACTTTATCAATGAATTAATTCATTAAATGGATAACCAGCTGGACTATTGGGAGGGGGGGCCTCATTGGAGGAAGTAGGTCACCATGGGAGTTACCCAGGAAGGGCCACCTTCTCCCTAGCCCTGTCTCTTTCTGCTTCTTGGCTGCCATGAGTTGAGCAGTTTCCCTCTGCCATGCCCTTCCACCATGATGTTCTGCCTCACCTCAGGCCCAAAGCAGTGTAGCTGCCCAAGACCCCTGAAACAGTGAGCCAAAATAAATCTTTCCCCCTCTAAGTTGTTCCTGATGGGGATTTTGGGTCATAGTGACTAACACATATGTCTATCCAAACATTTGTCCTTTTTTTCTTTTTTTTGGTACTGGAGATTGAACTCAGGGGCACTCAACCACTGAGCCACATCCCCAGCCCTATTTTGTATTTTTATTTAGAGACAGGGTCTCACTGAGTTGCTTAGTGCCTTACTGTTGCTGAGGCTGGCTTTGAACTCGCAGTTCTCCTGTCTCAGCCTCCCTAAGTGCTGGGATTCATTTGTCCTTTCTTTTGGGTAAAAACATTCACAACCCTTTCTTCCAGCTATTTGAAATACATGGCACATTATTATTATCTACAACCATCCCACTATCCAGTAGCACACGGAACTGATGGAGTATTCAGAAGTTTCAGACTCCTGATCTCTATTTTAATGATAAAGTAACTGAGCCAGACAGAAATAATTGTCCCAGAAACAGAACAAATAAGTGGCATTAATGATACTTTAACCCAATTTGGGTTTAAGCTTGTGTGCTAGTCACATTTCATTGATGTGACAAAATGCCTGTGAAATACAATGTAAAGGATGAAATATCTGTTTGGCTCATGGTTTCAGAGATTTCGGGTGATAGTCGGCTGGTTCCATCGTTTCTGGGTCTGTGGTGAGACAGAACATCATGGTGGAAGGTCGTGGGCAAAGCTGCTTATCTCATGGTGCCTGGGAGGAAGAATGAGAGGGGGAGCACCTGCAAAGGCAGGGTTCAAAATGCAGTCTTAAGGGCATTCCCCCAGTGACTTGTGTCCTCCAACGAGGTCCTCCTGAAGTATCCACCACCTTCCAATCATGCTACCAGTGGGTGGCCAAGCCTTCAACCCATGAGCCTTTGGAGAACATTCCAGATCTAAGCCATAGCACCTTGGTCCATTTCCCACGCACAGTGCTTCCTGGCTTCAGTCTTATTGCAATACAGTAGAATTAGAAACCTTTCACCTATCAGGCCCTTGCCTTCCCCAGCACTGGGGACTCCTTCACACCCACCCACAGTTCCATGTGGAAGAGAAGACCTGTCCTCTCTATGTCCAGAACAGACTTCAAATCTGCCTCCTGCCTCCAGGGATCTTGTAGATTTCCTGCTGGACCCAAAGCTTGCAGGACTTTCCATGTTAATGCCATGGAAAATACTACCCTCAGTACCTGGGGCCTGTGAGGGTGACCTACCAGGCCCATTTGAACACAAGATTTTCAGTTAAAACCAAGAAAGTCCCAGGCAAATGAGGACAAATTGAGCACCCCACTTTTCCTCACAGAAAGGCCAGAAAAGTGGAGGGAAGAGCAGACCCTGGGGGTTACATAGACAGGCAGGGGTCTCTCTTCTGTGGCCAGGGCTTGGAGCTCTTCTTGTAAGTGTAGAGTTACATAATGACATGAAGATGGATATGACTCATCGTCCCCATGAGTGGAGGAACACACTCACACCTAAATTTAATTTACAAGTGGCTCTTCTTGGTGGTATTGCACAACGGAATTAGCTTCTTAAAAAAAAAAAAAAAAAAGACACCCACTTTAAAGCACAACAGATGATCTGTACTTATGCTCCAAAACATAGAAGTTTGCTCTGGTGGCAGAAATGGCTGAGACACACAGGACAGAATTTGGATTTAGTTCTGAAAGAATTGCATTTGTCACCGTCCACCACCCCGGACGACTTCCAAGATCAAAGTCTGGATCCAGCCTCATATGTGAAGAGCTCAGCTTCACGTGACCACTCACTGGAGATTGCACTGAGAACACCCAACCCTCCTCCCCCCACTCCACCCCCAGAGGATCGATAATGACTAGCAGGAATAGGGGAGTGAGCAGGGTTTGTGAGAGCTTGCATCTGGACAGGGAGAGATCCAACTGTATTTCAGAATGATTGATTCCTCCTGGGAACAGCGGACTTATAGAGGACCGTGACCATCAAGGGTACTGAAGTTTCAAACACCTCAAACTGGCAACAGGGCCTGGCTCTGTAGGATCCCGGAGAGCTACCCTGCTGGGTTTATTTTGGAAGTCTGTTTTGAATTTATGGCCTTGCCTCTTTAAGGAGGGTATTTTAAGATGCTCTGCCAACCCGCGAGGGCTCCAAGTAGCTTTTGTTTCTGTACTCACACAGATGAGGAGCTAAACTAATTGAAGAGAGTGACCCAAATTTGTGAGTATCACAGAGTATCACAATTGGCCTGATTTCTGCAGCCTTTGCATGTGTCTAGATTCATGTCCATTTGGAAGTCGTTCCTGGAATCTTTGCAAAAAAATTTTCTCACCCACGTAGAAATCAGTCAATAAATTATCAGTTCTCCCTCCCAAAGTGGCAAAGTCACAAGGTCCCACGAAGAAGAATTTCAGGCACTAAACTCTTCCAGGGGCTTTTGTTCATATAAACACAGCTTAGCAGAACAAAGCTTAGCAAAACAATTACTGTTTTCTTTCTTTGTTCGACAACAGCACAGTGCAGCCTGTGCTGATATCTTCCTTTAATTGAAATAATTTGAGTGTCCTAGCGTTGATCTACCCAAGGTTGTAAGGGAAGAAGATTCATCTCACAACCTTGGAATGTTTTCATTTTTAACTGCTCCAAGGATAGTTTTATAGCCAAGAGCACTTCAAACCATTGTCAGGATTCGTGGAAGAAAATACAAGGGGGAAAAGTCCCTCTGTTCCCCTGCCTCACCCCATACCCATGCAAAGAAAAGGGAGGAGGCGGTCAAGGGAAAGGGCACAGGGGAGGGGGAGCAGATGCTACTGGGGGACCTGTCAGAGCATCTTCATTACAAAAGGGCATTTTCCATTTAGTTTATAAGTCTCTTTCTCCTTTTCCTTATTCCCAGCTTTCAAGCTCCTTCATGATTAATAGATATGCCAGAAAGCTTCTTACTTTCTCTTTGGGAATTATGTTTATAATAAAGAGTAATTTGTGCAAAAAAAAAAATCAAGTTGAGCAGGTGGGGGATTGAAACTCAGGAGAGTGTGAGGAAGAGCCAGGGAGGCCTGTGGGTGGCCTGCCAAGCAGTAGGTGGTTGAGACAACAGGCTACGGAGTGATATGCCCAGGTCCAGGCCACTGGGGGCACATTTGCTGGCTCTGTCAGGCCGTGGCTGCAGAGTAGCATTTGCCCAGAGTCCTCCTCCAGGTCAGCTTGGCTGCTGACCAAACCAAGGTACTTCACCTAGACTCTGTGTGGCTTCTTTTGGGCATAAGTCAAATCAGGGTTCTGGAAGGTGTGTTATTACATTACATTGGGGAGAGAAGAGGGGGGAGAGACAGGGAGGGAAAGAGAGAGAGAAAATCACTGAATCAACCACTAAATGGAAACTTGGAAGGAAATGTGAGAAGAAAATAAAAAGAAAGAAAGAATAATGAACTTCCTAAACACTTGCTACTCAGAGGCCCACTGGCCAGCAACATTGACATCTGCCAGGAAGAGCATCCTAGAAATGTGTAACTTCAGGTCTCACTTTAGGATGGCTGAAAAGAAATATGTATCTTGTCAAGATTCCTAGTGATTCCTACACATGAGAAAAGATGAGAAGTGCTGACCTAGGGCATCAACTCAGGAGCCATTAGACTGACCTCTAGCTATTTTTTAGTGGCAGTATTTCTGGCCAGCTGGTCTGTGTTCAGGTACAGGCCTCAATACTTCTAAGAGCTCCTCAGATGGTTGAGTGGGAATCTAGAGCAGTGGCTCTCAAAGTGTGGTCTTCAGGCCAGCAGCATCAGCACTACCTGGGAACCTGCTAGAAATGCAGATTCTCAGGTCCCCCCCTAGACCTACAGAGTCCAAACTCCAGGATGGAGAGCTAGAAATCAGTATTTTAACAAACTCTCCAGGTACTTGTCCAGGTTGGAGGACCGCTGCTATTGAAGGATCCAAAGCAAGAATAAGAATGGCAAATAAGCCGGGCGCAGGGGCTCAAGCCTGTAATCCCAGCACTTAGGGAGGCTAAGACAGGAGAATCCAAGTTCAAAGCCAGCCTCAGCAATGGCGAGGCACTAAGTGACTCAGTGAGACCCTGTCTCTACATAAAACACAAAATAGGGCTGGGGATGTGGCTCAGTGATTGAGTGCCCCTGAGTTCAAACCTTGATAACCAAAAAAAAAAAAAAAATAGAATGATGACAAATGTTTATGTTCTAGGACTGGATTTGGCCAAGTATTTTTGTTATGATTACTGATGTTTATAAAACAATATATGAGCCTGGCGTGGTGGTGCACGCCTGTAATCCCAGCCCTTTGGGAGGCTGGAACAGGAGAATCGCAAATTCAAAACCAGCCTCAGCAACAGTGAGGCGCTAAGCACCTCAGTGAGACCCTGTCTCTACATAAAACACAAAAAATAGGGCTGGGGATGTGGCTCAGTGGTCGAGTACCCCTGAGTTCAATCTCCAGTACAAAAAAATAAAAAAAGAACTGCAAATACATTCAATTTCTACTACAAAAATCTCAAAAACTTCCAGAAAATATCCATTACTTGCAGACTTTTCAACTGGCATTCTAGTCTCTCCATGAATTGCTCCAACATGCCTTTGTCCGTGTGACTCTTGTAATTCCCTTGAATATCATGTACTGTTAAAATGCATCCATTGGATTCTGGGGTCCCTCCAACCAGAAAACAAGGATTCTGTGCTTCCAAAGCTATAGCTTTATTCAAATCCATTATTTTCTTGAGCATAGAAATGTAGGTCCTTAAATTTATTTGCATACACGGGCCTCCCTTTCTTCCCACCTTCCCAGGTGAGATACTGTTCAAACTTCAAGGCCAGGTATAAATGCTACCTTCTCTATTAATTGGTTTCCTGAGGCAAAATGAGCCTCTGTCTCCATATTTCTCATGTCACTTGCTCATTGCATTTACTTCATTGTTTTCTATTAGCCACTTGCCGGATGTGCTGGCTGTCAGCCACATTTACTATTCCTTGAAACAGAGCAACGTTCTGTTCTTCCTCAACTACTCTGCCCATCAGCACCTAGCACTACCCTCTGCACACAGACAGTGGCACATAAATATTGATTGCATTGAAATGAATGGGGTTGAGGCTCTCAAGATAATTGAGATAATAAGAGGACTCATGACTGCTTTTCATGTAGAGCAAACAACCATAAAATACCAAACTAGCCAACAATAACACAAATATGGAGTCTAATAAACCAGTGATTGGATTTCCAAATAAATCTAAGTGACTATTCAACTGAAATCCATAAAGAGAAATGCATCAAATTTCACACTGGCTGGTATATATTGGTCACCCAATAATTATATTGAATAATGAGATGAATAAATATTGATAGAAAACTTTCTCAAAAAAGATCTAGAAAACTAAAAATGTTTCCATTGTTTTTCACCAGTGCATATTAATGATAACCTTTATTGAAATGCAATTTGGCCCAGACTTATTACAGACTTTATCCCATCATCTTTACAACCCTAGCTGGGAGGTATTTTTATTTCCTTTCTTCCTAGATAAATTCAGATTCCAAGAGGTTAAATGACTTATTCAAGGGCATCTGTCTAGATGAGAGGCAAGATAAGGGCCCACAATCAGATCGTGCAACCTCCTGAAACTTTGCTTTCTCCAACATAAAAGTACATATCAGAGATAAAGTGTTTCTAATAGTTAAAATATCATTCATCCGGTTACCATATACACTGCAAGTCTATGCCTCCTTTTTCTATGTATGTCATTAACTGTATACCTCTAGGTGGCGGAGCTACCAATAGAATCTCCTGGGAATGGTTACTGATAAGGCTTTTTGGGGAGAGATGAGAGTGGAGAGGGGGAAGGAGGATGAGAACATGAAAGGAACCAAGACGTGTCCTAAGTACTAAGTACAATATAATGCATTTGCCTTCATGTGTCTGCTATTCCTCCAAGAATACTGCACACCAGGATTTAAATTGCATCTGGTGACATACAGCACATAAGCAATCAGAAACCTGCCAGCACATGCCAAGGACAAAATGTGGGAGACTTCAGTGGTCATTTGCAGTGACTCCAGCCAGAGGGCTGAAGAAGTCTGGTACATGTGTGAATTCACCTCCTGTCTCCTTTAACCAACAGCATCTCCAGCTCATACAAAGGGCTGTCTTGTTTCCTACGGCTCTAGGATCTTAGTTCTTGGAACATCTCCCTACAGAATCCTCTCGTTTGCTGCCTCTCAGTTTTCCACATTTAAATAGTGACCTTCCTTCCCCTTCTCTTTCTTCCACTTTTTCTTTTCTTTTATGACTGTCAGTTTGTCCTTGGTTGATAAAGTCATTTGACACTACTGAATGAATGACTGGTAAACATTTCCAATCATAAGAATGCACCTGAAAGAAAGGGATAAATATGATTAAGTTAAAAATTAAATGATAATACGTTTTCAATGGGTTAGGCACATAGAATAATTTCCAAAGATGGACCCTGTGTATGCACATATCTATTGCAAAAGGAGGGTAGATTTCCTTTCTTCCTTATTTTAACCTTGTTTTCCAGGCAAGAAAATTCATGGCCACCACTTCTAGAAGACAAGAGATGCGTGATCTGACTCAGTACTCCAGGATAGGGTAGGGCTTGAAAACATGACTTGAATTCTGATTCTCCCTGGTTGATCTGAGGACAAAATTCAATATGGAGATTGAGTTCAGAGGGGCTGGGATCAAAGTCAAGCACAATTTAAGACCAAGGAGGCTGGTAAGGGAACCAGGAATGTTAGGTCTGACATGGAAAGAAGAGCTCAATGCCACGCAGGGGAGGCGAAACCCAGAGATGGAGTCAACACTACCACAAATGGAAGTTGTCATGGAAACCCTCATTGGAAAGCAAGCAATTGGATTTTGGAAACTGACTGAAGCAAGTCTTGATGGCGAGGGAGAGGGGGAAAGGATGAAGCCCTGTGATGAAGTCCGACTGAAGGAGCATGGAGTCATCACGTCGCCATTGTGCCAGCCACAGTGCACATCATTGTTACAAGACAGAGCATGTCAGATCTGAAGGGCCGATCTGTCCAGCCAGCAGGTGTAGGAGTAAATGTGCTAGAATCTACCTTTTGTGGCATTACAGCACTCGTGACTCATCCTGCAGAACAATGTGATAGGTGGGTGGAATCTCTTTTAAAACATTTCCAAGAAGAACGGGTTGTGGGGCCATATCTCATTTTTAGCAGAAATTACTTGTCTGCTCAAATATTAAGAGTAGAGGCAAGTAAAACAATTGCTGCTGTGACTTTTCTGCAAGAAGTAGGCTGTTCTGAATGTGGACATGAAGATTGTGTGGGCATCCCAAAGATTGATTTCCCTGTCTTCTGGCTGAAACAGATCCCGAAATTATATGATTACATGGACTTACAACATTGGCACTCATAACGCACACGGATTGGTTTTCCATAAATTACCTCTTAAAGAAGAGTCTGTAGTACTAAATGTACACATGTGGTTACAAAAATTTTCCAGAAAGGAAAAGCAGGGAGAGTGCCAGAGGAAAGAAAGAGCTCTTTCAGCATCACAGAGAAACTATGGAGGACTGATAGCAAAGCAGTGTGTGTGTAGCTGTATCTCTGAAATACAGAACAGGAAGGTCTCCAGCATAGCAGATGTGCTCTCGGAAATATAACACATGATGAAAAAGTAAAACAGGTTATCACGCTGTAGTATGCCATGAGAAAGGGGCAGATGACTTCAGGAATCTAAAGATCTGTCATGATTAGTTCTGATCAGAGTGATGGGGCTACGTTAAACCATATGACATCTATGCTCTATGACCCTAGTGACTTCCATCTTTAAATGAGTTATACCCCAAAGTGAAGTTCTGGTTGCACAGAATTGAAGTGAAAGGAAAATTCTTTGCCTTTAATACATTGCTGTTATTAGCTCAAAGCTATAACCACGTTGAGCTCAACTGGGCTGTGTGTGCTGGGACTTCACATCCAGATTAACTTAAAAGGAAAGAGACCAGGACATAACTGGATGAGCCAGGACTGAGGACACGGTAGCAAACTTGGTCTATGATTTGCCACCTGAAGACATGAGGCGATTCAACAGTTAACCGACACTGATTGGTAATAAGTAAAGAATGAGAAGTTTCCAGGTGATAGTAAAAATCAAAGTTGGGTGGCTGTAGCCCTTTGGTACCAGGCGGGTTGTACAATTCACAGCACAACTTCAAGAGGCATAGTGGTCAAGAGGTAAGAGTTAAATTCCCAGTATGACAGACCAGCAAAATTTAGGAAAGATTTCAGGGTCTTGGCCAAGAGGACTGGGATCCATCACAAGGGTGTATTTCTCGCAAAAGCTTCAGAATCCAACTCAGGAACTGAAGCAGAAATGAAGTGCTAGAGATTTATGCAACCACAGATGGAAGAAAAAGCTGGATGGCAGTGAGCTCGAAGCTGGGGCTTGGCTTAAACTCGTTTCCAAATCATCAGTTACCTGACTTAGTAAAATAGAAATGACTGCGTATGTTTACAGTAGAAAAATATTTAGTGCAGGGAATTAAATGCCTAGCCTCCAAAGGTTAGGGAAACTCTAACATGTTTCTAGGGAAACATAGGTCAGTAAGAATTGCTTTTAGAATTTAGAAATTCTTACAAAAATGACTTTTTGCCTTATAATTAAAAAATTAAAATGAGGAAAAAGAACTTGGACTTGATCAGTGATCTCAGTTGCCAGAAGCAGCAATACAAGAGATCTGCTGCAGGCATGCTGAAAACCATGGTCAAACCACATTGGAGTCTTCTGCAAAAGCCTCTAACCTGCCCATTGCTGCAATAGGAACAGTTCTGCCATCCATTTCTACCACCACCTCTCACTTGAGATTTTCTCATTGGAAGAATCTAAGCAGGAAACTCCTGGCATGGTTTCTGGGAAGTGTAGTTTTCGGGCTTTGCAGCCCCCTTGATCCAAGGGAGAATGCAGAAGGGGGAAAGAAACAATCTGGCACTAGGTCTAAGTGAAAAACACCAACAATATTCTAGTTGCAGGTGGAGATGGGATTCCAAGTGATTTCCTGAAATGGGTCAGATTGAAATAGTAACTTGGTGGAAAATAGAAGTCTGGGTGGGAAGGGTGCTGGAGAAGCAAAGTGCAACAGACTCTGTGGAGGCAGCAGAATGCTCTAAAAGTGCCAGGGTAGGAGGAAGAGGGGAAAGACATACCAGGTCGGGGAACATGGCAGGTACAATGTTATGACCTCCCAGAGCGACAGGATCCACTTTATGTTTTAGAACCTTCACGGGGGTATAGAGTTTAAATGGAAGCATAATGGATGTGGGCAGGAAGGGAGGAATAAGAGGAAGATTCTATAGTAATCCAGTCTTTCAACTGAATGGTATTGAAAAGCGTTTAATGAATAAAACATTCTTTCTTCCAGACTAGACAAAATCTAAAATAGCCTTAATTAGGGTAATAGTGTTGAAAGTGGAAAGAAAAAGTTAGAAATATGAAAGGAAATTGGAAAAGAAGTTGATAGGATTTGACGACTAAGAGACCGGCAGGTAGGGAAGAGGCCAAATAGGAGTCTTTGGTTTGAAGTCTGGGCAACCTTGTGAACGGTGCTACTCACTAAAATATGGAGCACAGAGTAAGAGCTGAACTGAGTAGTTCTGTTTTGGACATGGCCCACGTGAAGCACATTAAGATATCTAATTGGAAAAGTCCAACAATCATAAGGAGGTGGGTCAGGTTGGCCTTCCCACTCCTGCTGGGCCTCACAGGTCTCTGTGCAAATGGAAGTAACAATTTTCTACCTGTGTGATTTTGGAGGCACTGAGAAGGACCAACCGTCTAACAAAGAAGTTCCCAGTCCTTTCTCAAACTTAGTCTGATGTCTGAAATCCAACAATTAACATTTCACACCATTAGCCGTGTGGGGGATTGAGATCCCCATTTCTGTCCCCCTTAGCCTGAAGACAGGTCCAAGCATTTATACACCCCAGTTACTTCTCTCAGAGCTAGCACGATGCAAAAAAAAAAAAAAAAAAGAATGGAAACTCAGAAAACCTTTGGGTTTCACAAAAGCAGTGGTGGTCAGAGAGATCTGAAGGGCTCAGAGATTGGGAGAACATCCCTGTGACGTCTGTCTTCATGGGCTCCTTTCCCACTTTATCATTTTTGTTTTATTTCTTTATTAATAGCTTTGTTGCTGAAATCCTAGGATATCCTAAGCCTATTTCTTCCATCAAAATGAAAGGAACTCATCAGATGAAATCGTGAGTCCATTAAGGTTGAATGGTGCATCTCCATTAAACTATGATTTGCATTGTAAAACAGATTAATAAAAATGGAAGCACTCTGTTGGAGAGGAAATATATAAAAAGAATCTTTTAGGGCTATCTGGATCCACACAAAAAAACACTGTACCCAGCACAGAGAGAGCGAAAACAAGAGACAGAGAAAGGTATTGACTGAGAAAGAAGCAGGACTGAGACCCTGTAGCCAGTTAAGTGGTGTGACTCAGCTCTCAGTTTCTGGTAGACAGCTGAAGCTAGAGAACATTCAGAGGCACAGACAAACACTGAAATTTGGCATCCTGGTGGAGAAAGGGCTCTCACTGCAATGGCTGGTCCTAGAGTGGTAAGAGAACATTACTGCTATGTTGGTTAATAGAGCTCCTTAGAGTCCTTTCTAGCCAAAAGCATGGATTTACAAATGGTTCCAAGCAGACAACAATACTGCTCATTTCAATGTTTTTCAGTGAGTTCAAGAAACAATCTCACGTGAAGAATTATGTCATATAGTCCAAAAAATTCTAGATGGTTTTAAGTTGACAGACTTGAGGACAAAACCCTAAAGTAATGATTCCTACAGTCCACAGCTCTAGGAGAGTGGGAGACCCCAAACCTTCTGCACCTACCAATTAGTCTGATGTTGCCTTCAGACACTTCATTTGTTCATATAAAGATTAAGACCTGCTGGGCACAGTGGTGCCCTCCTGTAATCCCAGCAACTCGGGAGGCTAAAGCAGCCCCAGCAACTCAGCAAGGCCCTGAGCAATCTAATGAGATCCTGTCTCAAAATAAAAAATAAAAAGGGATAGGGACGTGGCTCAATGGTTTAAGTAACCCTGGGTTCAATCTCTAGTATCAAAAAAAAAAAAAAAATGATTAAGACCTTTGTCCCAGAATGAATTTGGAAACTCCTGACTTAGAGGATTGACATGCCTGATAGAATTAGATGCTAGATGGAAATAAGATGCAGTAAAGAACATCAAAAAAAGCATCAGTCATATTCCCCTGGAGAAGGCGTTACTTCAGTGGCATGCTAGAGGCAGTTCATACCAGTTCACAAGAATCAACTGTTCCCATCGCTTCTCAACTCAGCACAGTGACTTTATGTTGATGATTTGAAATTGCCACAGTGGGAATACTTATACCATTGAAAGCGGCAGATAACACAAATCAGATCTTTTCTGTTCCTTGTTTTTATTTTTTATTTTTTTGAGGAGGGGTCCTCTAGAGAGACTGTTATTCAGCATACCACTGGATCTTACTCTGAAGATTTCGGCCAACAAAACAGCCAAAGTCCTGTGAAGCTCTGACCAACAGTCTTCGGGGAAGTCAAGTTAGAAACTATGGAAATTTGTGAATCTGGAAAGAGGGGAGAAATGCTTGAGAAACACACCTTGGTTATAGATATGGCTACAGGGAAGATAACTGGGAGTCAAAATGCTGAGGACCACGTGGTAGGTGTTACTAAGATGGTGTGGGCTCTTTTTCATTTGACCAGGGACTTCAGCTGAAGGAAGAAGGAGGGAGAACCAAGAAAGCTGGGACTTGGGAGAATTGATTGAGAGGGTATTCTGGCAGCTACCCCGTTTCCAGTGGAGTCAAAACAAAAGAAAATTGAGCCTTAACAATGCATTGCTTCCGGGTGAGATAGCACATGCCTGTAATCCCAGCAGCTTGGGAGGCTAAGGCAGGAGGATCGCAAGTTCAAAGCCAGCCTCAGCAATTTACTGAGGCACTTAGCAACTAAAAAAGACCCTGTCTCTAAATTTTAAAAAGTGAAAAAGAAGGGCTAGGGATGTGGCTCAGTGGTTAAGCACCTCTGGGTTCAATCCCTGGTATCAAAAACAAAACAAAACAAAAACAAAAACACAGTGCATTGCTTTGGTGCCACAGAGAACTTTCCCAAAGCAAGGATCAGCAAGCCCTTGCTAAGGTGGGTGAGAGAGTGATGTGGCAGAAGTGTTTCCTGAGATGTGCTGGATGGACACCATCTGTCTGTGTGTCTGGCCTCCTGCCTGGCCAAGCAAAGACTGACACATCTCTTCTGCTCCCTTCCTGGGCTCTAGTACTCTTTGGACCAGAGATGTTCTTAACCCTGAAGTGGCTTCCTGCCAGCAGGGAGAGAGGACGCTGTCAGACACAGAATAAGAAGGCTCTGGAAGACTAAGGACGAAAGTTTTGTTCCACCTTGACGGAGAAGTTGGCTTGTTTGAAGGAGTCCTGAGACAACCCTGCCTTTGCCTGAAGAGCTCTCTCCCTCAGTCCGCCTAAGCCATTGTGTTTAAGACGTAGGGAATCAGCTCTGGGGAACAGCACACAGCACCTTGGGGTCTCAGAGCGCGCTTCCTATTTTATCCAG
Source organism: Geosciurus inauris (assembly GCA_004024805.1). Taxonomy (NCBI): domain Eukaryota; kingdom Metazoa; phylum Chordata; class Mammalia; order Rodentia; family Sciuridae; genus Geosciurus; species Geosciurus inauris. The sequence goes on from PVHX01023796.1 coordinate 23,135, forward strand.
CTGCCTGGCGATGGGATGTCATTGTCATGGGACAGCCAAGCGTGAGAGTGTGGGTGACAGGGCCTGTTCATCTCAATCCTGCAACCCCAGCTCAAAGGGGGCTTCTTCCCAGAGAAGACTGCGCATAGGCATGTTTTTGTAGAGGGTGGCACAGCGTGCTGATAGCTTGATCTGGAAGAGTAAGTTTACCTCCTCAGGAAACATGGGCTTAATTATGTCTTTGGGAAAACGTTTGGGGTACGTGAGGACAGCCTTAAGAGGTGATGTTCAAAATATTTCACCAGAAGTATGTCAGGAATGCTGATCAACCAGAATGTCTTAACCACTCTGGGTCTTGGAGGGTCTTCCACATGGGACATGGTGGCTGGGCAGCAGGAGCACCTTCCGGGAGCCAGAAGCAGCATCAACCAAGAAATTCCACAACATTAACAACTGGTCAAGCCACACCTAGGCCTCCAGGCCATGGAAACTGGGCCTGCAGGACCACACGGTCAAAGCGAAGGGTCACCTCCAGCCCCGTGTTTCAGCCTATGTTGCTGATGACAGAGTGCCTGACCTTGTGAGCGTTGAGCTGATAAAGAGGAGTTGGGATTTCTATTTCAGAAAGACACTTTCTATTTCAAATGGGTTCTTTATTTTCATCTGTCTTTATCCTTTCCATTTCTGAAGAGAGCCCTTTGATGTCACTCTGATGACGTCTATTTATCATCTTCCCCAAATCTGCTGCAGGAGGAGCACCTTTCGTCAAAATACACATTCATACTCTGTGCCCTATGATTAGCAGCTCCCGAGAAGGATCGGAGTCTACAGTTAGCCCTAAATAGCTACAGATACCAGAGTGGCAGCAGCATCCCTTCAGAAGTCTTTGAGGCACATTGTGCCAAGGGTGATGTGTCACAGGAGGAGCCACAGGTGTCAACAGCCATGGGGGAACAGGGCGCCGAGGTAGTAAGTGATGAAAGAGACCAAGGAGTGTACTCTAGAGCAGTCCCCTCCCTCGAGATGGGTTGTAAGGAAACATTTCCGCATGTTTATCTGTCTGCCCAACCCTATGTAGCGAAAAATGATTGCTCTTTGCTTCTTGTTACCATGCTCAAACGATGCTATGGCAACCAAGCTGCATAAAAGGGGAGGGGGGCAGACGCTGCTTAGCAACTTGAAGATTTTTAAAAGACAAGTACTCATTTTAACAGCAACAGTTTTATAAATGCCAGTTTTGAGGAGAGGAGAAAAAAAAAAGAAAGAAAATTAGAGAGAGCAAATAGGAATGACAGCGTAGAGGAATTAAAGACACACGCACACGCACGTCTGCATGACACATTCTCAGAACATGTGCGTCCACCCTCAAAGAGATCATGGGAGTTTGGTTGGGGGTTTCCCTGCCTGCTGTGGAAAACCGGAAGATCCTGGGGGACCTGGGGTAAGTGATGTTCCCAGAGTCGGCCAGCTAGTGGAGGCAAAGCTGGACCAGCAAGCAGACAGCCTGATCCCAAATTCTCCACTCTTGTTGTGGCATCCCACTTAAAATTTTAAAAACGTCACCTTGAAATCTGGAAAAAAGGAAAAAAAAATTACAACCACATGGAACTGACAATGAAGTGATAAAAGGTGGGCATCGGTTATTCAGGTAGAAACTTAAGGAGAACAAAAAATTTATCTGAATGTATTTCCAGAATTAAGTTCAAATCAGGAGGTCTTCCCTATGTTGTTCATTCCTTCATGGCAAAATGGTGACAAGCAGATAGCATGTAGTTCAGAGTCCCTTGCTTGATGTGGAGGTGCTGTTTCTTGGCACCTGGGAGATTCCTGGGCACTGGAAGGATCCAGTGTGAAGGAGGCATGGGGGGGACAGAGGGCCGAGGAGAGTTCTTGCCCTGACTCAGGAAGAAACTGTGTCATTTCAACCAAGATGATGTAAGCCAAAGGCAGCCAGTTCCACCCCGCTCTTCGCTGGCTGCTATGGCATCTCCC
>PVHX01023797.1:0-15606 GCA_004024805.1 Geosciurus inauris
ACTTTACATCGTGTATAACCATAGAATTGAAATGTTGTGCACTATTTGTGTACAATGAATTGAAATGCATTCTAGTGTCATGTATAACTAAGTAGAACAACAAAAAAAGCAATTTTAAAAGATGTTGTGTTTAGCCGGGCACGGTGGCTCAAGCCTGTAATCCCAGCACTTAGGCTGAGACAGGAGAATCACGAGTTTGAAGACAGCCTCAGCAATGGCGAGGCGCTAAGCAAGCAACACAGTGAGACCCTGTCTCTACATAAAACACAAAATAGGGCTGAGGATGTGGCTCAGTGGTCAAGTGCCCCTGAGTTCAATCCCCAGTACCAAAAAAAAAAAAAAAAAAGATGTTGTGTTTTTAAATTTTTTTTGTAGTTGTAGATGGACAGAATGCCTTTATTTTAGTTTTTTATTTTTATGTGGTGCTAAGGATCAAACCCAGTGCCTCACACATGCTAGGCAAGCAGCTCTGCAACTGAGCTACAGCCCCAGTCCTACAAGATGTTATTGTTTTAAGAAAGAAAGTGAAGAAAAAAATAAGCTAACACATGGGACAAGAAAAGTTTTTAAAATACTATAGTGTCTCAAGATCAAGAGGGAAGAATCCAAAGGACAAATTAATTAGCAGTACCAAATGATGTAATATTCAAATAAAATTAGAGCTGGGCGCAGTGGTACATGCCTGTAATCTCAGTAGCTCCAGAGGCTGAGGGAGGAGGATTGCAAATTCAAAGCCAGCCTCAGCAATTTAGTGAGACCCTAAACAACTTAGTGATACCCTGTCTCAAAACAAAAAATAAGATAGGCTAGGGATGTGGCTCAGTGGTTAAATGCCCCTGGGTTCAATCCCTAGTACAAAAATAAATAGATATAGATATAGATATATATCTTTTATATATATAATATATATATAAAAGATAATTGTGGAACATAGACTTTATTAATTATTTTTTTGTTTTTGTTTTGAGCCAGGATGTTCCCCAGGATGGTCTCCAACTTCTAGGCTCAAGTGATTCTCCTGCTTCAGCCTCCCAAGTAGTTGTTACCACTACTTGGTAAAAGTAGTAGTTGTAAAAGCCACTGCACTTAGCTCTTAGGGACTTTTAAGTGCTCTTGTAGCAGAGAAGAAGCCACCTTTTCAGATGAACCATAGAAGTTTCAGGAATGAATGGCAGGCAATTGACTACAGCACTGTAGAAGACAGTAAAGTCTGAACAGAAGAGAAAACAGGTTGATCCAACTTGAGCAGACAGGAGGGTAAAACCCAAGAAGATTGGAATTTTTAGCTGGGCATGGTGACACTTGCCTGTAACCCAAGAGACTGGGAGGTTGAGCCAGGAGGACAGTAAATTTGAGGCCAGTATGGACAATTTAGCAAGACCATGTCAATATAAATAAAGGAAGGGGATGACATAACTCAGGGGAAGAGTACCTCTGAATTCAATCTTTAGTTCGGGGAAAAAAAAAAAAACGACTGGAGATTGTGGGTCCTCCTGCCAGTACTGAGGACTAAATCCAGGGGCACTCTACCACTGAGCTACAACCACAGCTCTTTTATATTTCATATATTTTTTTATTTTTTTGGCACCAAAAATTGAACCCAGGGGGCACTTAACTACAGAGCCACATCCTAGAACTTTTTATTTTTGGTACCAGGGCTTGAACCCAAGGGTGCTTAACCTCTGAGCCACATCCCCAGCTCTTTCTCCCCTTTTTTTTTTTTTTAATTTTTAGATGTTTTTAAAATTTTTTTAGATTTTTTAGATGTTGATGGATCTTTATTCATTTATTTATATGTGGTGCTGAGAATTGAACCCAGTACCTCACACATGCTAGGCAAGCGCTCTACCACTGAGTCACAACCTCAGCACTCTCTCAGCTCTTTTTTATATTTTACTTAAAGACAGAGTCTTGCTGAATTGCTGAGGCCAGCTTTGAACTTGCCATCCTCTTGCCTCCGCCCAAACTGCTGGGATTATAGGTGTGTGCCACCACACCTTGCTATCTCCAGCCCTTTCTTCCTTCCTTCCTTCCTTCCTTCCTTCCTTCCTTCCTTCCTTCCTTCCTTCCTTCCTTCCTCTTTCTTTCTCTTTCTTTCTTTCTTTCTTTCTTTCTTTCTTTCTTTCTTTCTTTCTTTCTTTCTTTCTTTCTTTCTTTCTTTCTTTCTTTCTTTCTTTCTTTCTTTCTTTCTTTCTTTCTTTCGTACTGGGGATTAAATCCAGGAGTGCTTTACTACTCTAGTAAATAGTACTATAGTAAATAGTACTACAGCTATACCTCTAGTCTTTTATTGCCCATCTTAATCCTATACTGTTAGGACAATTCTGAGCTACATTCCCAGTCCTTTTTGTTTTAAGATAAATTGCTGAGGATGGCCTTGAACTTGCAATCCTTCTGACTCAGCTTTCCAGTCACTGGGATTATAGGCCTATGCCACCGTGCCTGGCTTATTTTGTTATTGTTGTTTTTAGGATAAAAGAAATATGTGCATATGGAAGAAAGCTTTTTTGTTCTTTTTTCAGTACTGGGGATTGAACACAGGGCTTGGCACATGCTAGCCAAACACTTTAGTCCTGAGCTACATTCCCAGCCTAAGGGGAAAAAAAAAGGTTTGATGTCATTTCTTGCTAACTTGATATTGTCCATTAGCCTGAATTCCTGCTTCCTTGAGACTTAAAACTCCCACCCCATAGTAAATGCACTGTCAGGTCCCTTGACCAGTTTCTAGCATCAGATTATGCTTAAATTAGCACTTAATAATTTTGATCATTTTCTGGCATAGAAAAGTTGTCCAACACGTTAAGGCTTAAAGAGAAGATGAAAGAATTTTTGAGGAAGAGAAATATACAAATAGTATAGGCACCTTTCATATATAGCAGAGAGATAAGAAAAGTGCCTATAAAGCTGGCAAAAGACATGTCACTGCTGTTTGTGGCAGCTGTGAGCCAGCTGCTGAGGACTGGTCTTGGTTTTTCTGATGTGAAGACCCATCATCCATCTCAACTGTTGATTATTAACAAAATACACGGTCTCCCTGGGAGCTCCCTCAGAACAGATCCAAAACTAACTGGAACATATCACACCTTTTACTGATTCTCCTAAATGTAAACCGGTAAGACTGAGATAAGTCTAAGGGAGAACAAGATAAGAGGAGATGAGCAAGGCCTGGCTATTCCTCTGTGCACTTTCACACACCATGTTGTTACTGTCCTTGGGGAAGTTCCCCTCCTTTATACCTGGAGGCCCTCCCCCACCCTGGGAGCCCTTCCCCACTCCCTTAGGAGTAGTGACCACTTTCTCTAACATTCCACATTGCATCAGAAACTACCTATGCTTCTGTCTCCCTTGCTTTTCAACAGGAGTCCTTAGCCCAGCAGCTGGCTCATGGCAAGTAATCACAGTTTATTAAGCAAATGCCTGAATGGCCGGGCGTGGTGGCGGAAGTCTGTAATCCCAGCACTTAGGGAGGCTGAGACAGGAGAATCGCGAGTTCAAAGCCAGCCTCAGCAAGGGCGAGGCACTAAGCAACTCAGTGAGACCCTGTCTCTACATAAAACACAAAATAGGGCTGGGGATGTGGCTCAGTGGTCGAGTGCCCCTGAGTTCAAACCCCAGTACCAAAAAAAATGCCTGGATGAAGAATATGATAGAGCACTGTAAGATTCTAGCTGCTGACACAGTTGCATCCTGGTGGGTTGTTTGTTTGTGCTTTGTTTTTTGCCTGGGCCAAAGGAGTTTGCTTTAACTTCACTATGCCATAATTTATGGACTCTTTCTTAGTGGCAGAAAGCACACAATGGAACAGTGTGTCTCTCAGCAAATAGAGTGAGCAATGGAAAATTGGAGCAAAGCATCAACCCTGAATGCAAGCAATGGCATGCTAACCGCAATTAATTACAAATAAAGAGAAGCTGCTTATTTTCAATGAAATGGAGTGAAATGCTCTGGAAAGGATTATTTTGCTCCATGTCTGTCTCTGCTGGTAAACTTAGTGCAAGAGGCTCAGCATGCCCCCTGTTGGATTTACCCGGAACTTAGTAAGAAAGAAGTACAGTGAGAGAAAGATGGAGCAGACATTTCTCCAACATAGCTACGAAGGGTAGGGCCCTTTCACAAAAAAGTGTTGTTCAGGAGGCATTAAATGAGTCAGAGATGTATTCATTAGACTATCCCTGGAACATAACTTGACTCATCTACAATGCTGCATTCCTTTTTGAAGAAGTGGAATAGAAATACTTTCCTAATGGGAAAGTCAGAATGATGTGAACTTAATCACTTTTAGGAAGCATGTAAACACACACACACACACACACACATTCACACACACCAACCACTAAAATATCTCTTTGGGGGCTGGGGTTATGGCTTAGTGGTACAGTGCTTGCCTAGCACTTATGAGGTACTGGGTTCTATCCTCAGCATCACATAAAAATAAATAAAATAAAATAAAGGTATAAAAAAAGTTTAGCCGGGTGTGGTGGCTCACGCTTATAATCCCAGCACTTAGGGAGGCTGAGACAGGAGAATTGCGAGTTCAAAGCCAGCCGCAGCAACCACAAGGTGCTAAGCAACTCAGTGAGACCCTGTCTCTTCATAAAACACAAAATAGGGCTGGGGATGTGGCTCAGTGGTCGAGTGCCCCTGAGTTCAATCCCCAGTACCAAAAAAAAAAAAAAAAGTTTAAAAAATGTTACTTTGGTACCCCCACTCCAGGAGGTTTAACTTGTAATCTGTAAATGTCCATTTATAGGGAACTGGTTAAATAACTATAGTACATTCATCCACTGGAAAACAAGGCAATTCTACATGGAATAATCTCTAGTATGTATTAATAGCTAAGATATATTAATAACTGAAAAAAAAACAAAGTGTAGAAATTTTCTGTAGAAGATTCCATAAAAAAAATTGCAACAATGGTTTTTTCCTAGGAGGGAGAGAAACTAGTTGCTGGAGTGGAAATAGAAATAAAACTTCACAGCCGGGTGCGGTGGTGCAAGCCTGTAATCCCAGCACTTAGGAAGGCTGAGACAGGAGAATCGCGAGTTCAAAGCCAGCCTCAGCAATGGCGAGGCACTAAGCAACTCAGTGAGATCCTATCTCTACATAAAACACAAGATAGGGCTGGGGATGTGGCTCAGTGGTCAAGTACCCCTGAGTTCAATCTCCAGTACCAAAAAAAACAAAAACAAAAACAAAAAAACAACTTCACAGTATATTTCTTCATGTACTATATGCAATCTGTACCTTGCAAATCACCTGTTAAATAATCTAATCAATATAAAAATATAGGAACATTGGGAAGGTTCAATAAAGCCCTCTGCTGTCACTCTATCCTCAAAGTTTTATCAGTCTACAGTAGAAGGAATTTAAACTGTGATAATACATTTCTCTTAAATTCTTTCTTTTTTTAAATTTTTTTTTAGTTGTAGGTGGACACAATATCTTTATTTTATTTTATTTTTATGTGGTGCTGAGGATCGAACCCAGTGCCTCACGCATGCAAGGCAAGCACTCTACCACTGAGCCACAATCCCAGCCCCTCTTTTTTTTTTTTTTTTTTTTTGAGAACAAAATAACAACATTGATTAGAGTAATAGAAAGAAAGCAAAGCTTCCAAAAGAGGAGGGGTCCCCCCCAAGCGAGGGATACCCTATTTCTCTTAAATTCTTAAACAAATGGATAATACGACAGTTCTGGCATCCATATAGGCATATAATATATGATATTTTATACCAGCTCACTCTACTTGAACTTAAAATGAGAAAGCCACTTGTTGCTGAAGAAACAACTGTCGAAGTGTTGGGGAAAGTATTTTACTCAGTAGTCTTCTAAGCACTATCCTAGATACAGAGCTCCTTTCTGAGATGGGGGTAGTTTTTGACTGGATTGATGACACCTAGGGTCTCCACAAAGCAGTTTTTCACTCTTCCTAATGATAATGAATGCCAGGCTGTGAGTGACCTTTTGCTGAGTCCATTATCCATCCAGCTGGGAAAACCCAAGCCTGGTTTCCTAAGCAGGGAAAAGGTTTGCAGCATTTCTGTGGAAAAGGGAGCTGAAGCCATTCCAGGGATTTGGTGTGACCATGCTGTGCTAAAGGGCCCGAAGCAGCAGGAGGGCAGCCTCTATCTGGATCTCTCTACTAAGGGCCTTTCTTGGCCCTGCCTAGAACTGCCTGCACTTTTCTCCCACCATAGATGAAAAGATGCTTCAGTTAATCCTTAGGCCAGCAGGTTGAGGGGAGTGGTCATGGTTGCCTGTTTCCCTGTCCTAATGAAAGATTCAGAGTGCTAAAGAATAAAGAACAAGAGAGCAGGGGTCTAGACGAGGGTTCAAGTGCTAATGCCAGGGATGGAGGTATGGCTCAGTGATAGAGTGCTTCCCCAGCATGCATAAAGCCCTGTTCTGTTCTAGTCTCCAAATCACACCAACACACACACACACACACACACACACACACACACACGCACCAACAAACAAAAAAACACCTCTACCAAGTGCTCATGCTAACTTGCAAGAGACTTCTGCTAAGTCACCTCTCTTCTCTTGGCTCTTCTTTTCCTATCAAGTGGGAGGTTGGATTGGATTATCACCCCAATTACTTACCCTGTCTCTGGGTTCTAGAAAAATGAATAGACTATCTAGATCTTGCTCTCTGAGGTTGGTGTCAGCTAGATCTCTGGTGGATAGGAATATAGGGAAAGGTGATTTTGGTGAGAGGTAAAAGACTTCCCTATTTTAGCCGGGCACAAGCCTGTAATCCCAGCACTTAGGGAGACTGAGACAGAAGAATCGCGAGTTCAAAGCCAGCCTCAGCAATGGTGAGGCGCTAAGCAACTCAGTGAGACCCTGTCTCTACATAAAACACAAAATAGGGCTGGGGATGTGGCTCAATGGTTGAGTACCCCTGAGTTCAATCCCCAGTACGAAAAAAAAAAAAAAAAAGACTTCTCTATTTTATTGCTTTGTGTGTGGGTGTTTGTATGTATGAGTTTTCTTGACATCAAACCCAGGGCCTTCCACATGCTAGGCAAGTGCTCTACCACTAAGCTATATCTCTAGTCTTTTATTGCCCATCTTAATCCTACACTGTTAGGACAATTCTAAGAATCTAGGGAAATTCTGCAGGCCTTCGCCACTATGGAGACCTTTAGTTCTCTCTTCCTTTTTTTTTCAAAGGGCAAGGATCCTTTTGCTCTCAAGAACTAGGCACAGGGGCTGGGGTTGTAGCTCAGTGGTACAGCACTTGCCTAGCATGTTTGAGGCACTGTGTTCGTTTGTCAGCACCACAAATAAATAAATAAAAGGTCTATCAACAACTAAAATAAATAATATATATAAAACTAGGTACAGGCAAATACAATAGTTTGTCTCTACCTAATTCCAGGATTTTAGGGTCCACCTCACTTCCATCTCTAGCTCTCAAAAGTATGAAGTGGGTGTTTGCGGATGAGGGGAAAGAGAAAAAAAAAAGCCAGAGGAAAAGTAGAGCACACTCTTGGGACCTGATTCTTTTCTCTAGCTCACATTCACATTCCTCCGCCCCAGTCCCGCTCCCGCCGCCTCTGTTGCCAGCGGGGGCCCTAGTCTCCGGTTCCAACTATTCCAACCATCCTGGGTAGGGTGGGGCGCTTGGCTCTTGGGTCCCGCTCCACTAACCGCCCCCCTCCATCACATAGGTCTCCCCTTCTGCCCCGTCCCTCCCTTTCTGGGGTGGGGCCAGCCAATAGGCGACGAGACTCCTGGGTTTGGCCTGCTAGCGGGCAGTGCGCGGATCCCCCGCCCCACAGTTCTGGCCGTGGTCCCGGTGCGCACGGACGTGGCTAGAGTTTCCCCTGCTCTCCACTCTCGTTCGCTTTCCTCTCTCCGGCTCTTCCTTCTCTCCCGGTCTCCCGCTCCAGCTCGACCCGGCTGGTCCCTCACGGCTCCGGGTAGCCATGGAGGACATCACGCTCCAGATCGTCGAGCGGCCGTTTTCCGGGTTCCCCGACGCCTCCGAGGCGGCAGAGCCCTCGTCCGTAGGGGCGCCGGCAACTGAGGAGAGGTCGGGGGCCGGCTCTGAAGAGCTGATCAAGTCAGACCAGGTGAATGGCGTGCTGGTGCTGAGCCTCCTGGACAAAATCATCGGTGCGGTTGATCAGATCCAGCTGACCCAAGCCCAGCTGGAGGAGCGGCAGGCGGAGATGGAGGGCGCCGTGCAGAGCATCCAGGGGGAGCTGAGCAAGCTGGGTAAGGCACATGCCACCACGAGTAATACGGTGAGCAAGCTGCTGGAGAAGGTGCGCAAGGTCAGCGTCAACGTGAAGACCGTGCGCGGCAGCCTGGAGCGCCAGGCCGGCCAGATCAAGAAGTTGGAGGTCAACGAGGCCGAACTGCTGCGGCGCCGCAACTTTAAAGTCATGATCTACCAGGTGAGCCCGCGAGGCAGACCGCGCCCAGAGCTTCCCTAGCCAGTCCATGTTTCCGGCCCTAGGCATGGGGTGGGGAGACCTGTATGCTGCGCGGCTCTCCAGCCAGCCTGACCCGGGAGCTCAACAGATCACACCCTCCTTCTGGCGATCCTGGCTAGTGGGGGGAGTGGGGGTGCATACTCTTAGGGCGCGCGAGGGGCGCGCTTAGCACCCAGTGCTTCCCTTCCAGGCCCCTCCCTCTGGGCTCCAGTTTGCAGCGGAAATGTTAGAGGGCCGGACTCCGGAACGCTGTCCCTGGCAGATTGCTCCCAACTTGACTCTGTCAAACGTCATCCTACTTAGGAGAGTTTCGGGGAAAGCCAGGGGTCCCTGGCGGCCGTTGGGGCCCACTGTAAGTGGACACTGGTAGCAGGGCCCGGGTCTGGGGCCTCCGTCGCTGCGGGCCCGATATAGCGGGTGATTCAGGGCTCAGGCACGCACTGGCGGGGGCTGCGCCAGGCGAGGGATGCAGCCGCCAGCCCCCCTCATCTTTCCCCGCGCCCCCGCATCAGCTTCGGCTGTCCACTCCACCCTGATACCCTCACTACGATCTGCCCCTGTCTCCAGACATTTTCAGGTCCTCGGGGACACTCTAGCCCGCGGCGTGCGGGCGCCCTTGGACTCCAGAAAATGGGTGGGGCGGGGTAGAGTGGGCGTTAGGAGTGCTAAAGGGGCTGGTGGAGGCGGTGGCAGAGAGCTCCGGTCTGGGAGCGGTGAATCACCCCGCATGCCTGTGGGGGCTGCAGCTGGGAGCGGCTCCCCAAATAAGAGCTGGGAATCTCGGTGTTGCTACTCCTCTCCACGCCCCCTCCCCAAACCCATTAGTGAGTCTGAGCTAAGGACTTGTAGATCTTGGGCTGGCAGGAATGTGCCCAGCCCAGAGTCCCACAGCCTGGTGGATGGATGCTCCTACCTCGAGGAGTCAGGATCAGTAGGGGTTAGTTTATGCTTTTTCTTCCCCATCCTCTCCCTGACCAAGAGAAAGGAAAAGGAAGACTAGGTGGGAGGTGAAGGCCTTGCCTTTGTCTCTCTAGGGACAATTAGATATGCAGACTGGGGCTAGGTTTGAGGAGAACAGAGAAACTGAGGTTGTGAGCCAGCATCTCTCTGAGGACATGGTGGTGGGACAGAAGCAAACATGGCACTGGTCCCCCTCCACTGGCTGTCTTTTCCCAAGAGCATTTTCTTGGCTTTTGAAAAATGTTGCTCCCCCAGTTACAGCATTGTCTGGTAGAAAAATGTTTTCCCAGAGCTGTTTCCACTTAATCTAACTGCTTGGAGGCAGCAGGTTGGGGGAAGGGGCTGCAAGGGTTTTTTTTAAGACCTGCCTATCCCTGGGGAGCATCCAGGAAACCCAAACAAGGGGTCTGAGGCAGAAAACCAACTTTATCTTTTTTTTTTTTTTTTTGGTAGCAGGGATTGAACCCAGAAGTGTTTAACCACTGAGCCACATCCCCAGCCCTTTTTATTTTTTATTTTGAAACAGAGTCTCTCTAAGTTGCTTAGGGCCCCACTACATTGCTGAAGCTGCCTTTGAACTTGTGATCCCCTTGCCTCAGCCTCCCGAGATTACAGGCATGTACCACTACACCCAGCCAGCTTTATCATTTCTCCAGAGCCTAGTATGATAGAGGGTTGCCATGAAGAGCTTGGATGGGTGACCTTCTGACTCCAAATGTCCCAAACTGTGGAACTTGGGAAAGTTCTATGCTAAAGATGGAGAGTCTGAGAGAAAAAGACAGGTATGGAAAGAGAAAGACTTCTCTACAGAGGCCAGTGGCCTCCCTTAAAATGTCCTCTCTGGCATTTAGCAGGATTAGTGATAATGTGTGTGTTGGGGGGGGGCAGGGTCCTGTCTCAGTGGCCTTGACTGCATCTGTACTAAGAAGCCAGGACCGGTTAGGGGCAGAGAGTTAAGGCAGAACTTAAGTTGTTGGCTTAGGTTGAGCCCCAAACCCACAGCAGTAACTAAGAACAAAATGTCCCCAGCCCTGGGAGAAGTAAGGAAAAAATTCCAGGAAGAGGGGTGGGTCTCAAGATACAAAATTTCTCTGAGCTATGGCAGGGCTGTCCCGGGTTGGGGGTGGGGCCTCCACTGCCGGAGGAAAGCAGAGGCCTCTCCTGCCAGGTCTGCGGAGGTCTGTGGCCTGAGAAGAGAATGTAGTAAAAATAGTTGTGTGTCTTGGCAGACCTAATAGGGAAGGCTGGGGGCAGCAGCGTTTATGGGAAAGTCAGACTCAGGAGGTACGATGCTTGGGTGGCCAGGCAAGGAGAGAGAGAGATTTGGAAAAGCGCCTCCCCAGATGGTGTGGGTTTTTTGGAGGGGGTGTAGGGAGGAGAGACTGTATTTCCCAGGGCAAATGTAGAAAGTGTTGATGTGGCAGTGGGGGTTGGGTGAAGGAGTACACCAAAGGATAGGAAGGGCCCCACTGTGGGATCAGGATATCTGGTCACCCATACCCCATTCTCTGTGAGGAAAGGAGGGAATTCCTTGTGCATCCACAACCAAACTCTAGCAGTTTGGCATCCCATCTTATCTGGTGACACTTAGCTAGGCAACAGCTAGTGAATGAGAGAAGGGAATTCTAGGAACAGAAGTTAGTGAACTAAGGGCTGCTGGGAGGATGAGGCCAGATTGTGCATATGGAGGCAGTTGCTCTAGAACACCATGCAAACTGGGTGCAGCTGTGATGGTTACAGAGCAATGATTTGGATTTTCTTTTTTCCTTAAAGTACCAGGGATTGAACCTAGGGGTGCTTTACCACCAAGCTACATCTCCATCTCCAGCCCTTTTTATTTTGAGATATGTTCTCCCTAAATTGCTGAGACTGTCCTCCAATTTGCAATCCTCCTGCCTCCGCTTCCCATGTCTCTGGGGTTACACGTTTGTACCATTGCTCCCAGAATCATGTTTGTTTGTTTGTTTGTTTGTTTTGTACTGGGGATTAAACTCAGGGGTACCCACCCACTGAGCCACATCCTCAGCCCTATTTTGTGTTTTATGTAGAGACAGGGTCTCACTGAGTTGCTTAGCACCTCGCCGTTGCTGAGGCTGGCTTTGAACTCGCCATTCTCCTTGTCTCAGCCTCCCTAAGTACTGGGATTACAAGTGTGAGCCACTGCGCCCGACTCTGGCTTCATGTTTGATTTTGAGACAAGTTCTCACTAAATTGTCCCAGCATTTACCAAGGATCATACTTTTGCCTCAGCATCCCTAGTCACTGGGATAACAAACCTGCAACACTGTACCCAGCTGGATAATTTTTAGGGTTACTTTAGAATCCAGAAAGGGGATAGAATGAAAGTAAATGTTTTCTGGATTTTTTTTTTTTTTTTTGTCTGTACCAAGGATTGAACCCAGGAGTGCTTGACTACTGAGCCACATCCCCAGCCCTTTATTTTTTATTTAGAGACAGGGTCTCACTAGGTTGTTTACAGCCTCACTAAATTGCTGAGACTGGTTTTGAACTTGCAGTCCTCCTGCTTTAGCCTCCCTAGCCACTGGGATTACAGGGATGCGTTTGAATTTAGAGCTTCAAACCTGCTCTAAATTCTTTAGGGTAGGACCAGGAAGCATTTAAGGGATTAGTTGGCTCATGGGCACTAAAGGGGAGGACAGCAGTGCATGCCTGTAATCCTAGCAGCTGGGGAGGCTGAGACAGAAGGATCATAAATTCAAAGCTAGCCTTAGCAATTTAAAAAAAAATTTTTTTGTAGTTGTAGTTGAACAGCATGCCTTTATTTTATTTGCTTATATGTATATATTTTTTGAATGTGGTGCTAAGCATTGAACCCAGTGCCTCATGAGTACTAGGCAAGCATTCTACCACTGAGTCCCAGCCCCAGCCCAGCCTTAGCAATTTATTTTTTTTTTAAATATTTTTTTTTTTTAGTTGTAGATGGACACAATGTCTTTATTTTATTGCTTTGTATGTGGTGCTGAGGATCGAACCCAGGGCCTCATGCATGCAAGGCAAGCGCTCTACCGCTGAGCTACAATCCCAGCCCCAGCCTTAGCAATTTAAAGAGTCCCTAAGGAACTTAGTGAGACCCTGTCTCAAAATAAAAAGAGCTGAGGATGTAGCTTAATAGTAGAATGCCCTGGGTTTAATTACTAGTACAAAAAAATTTAAAGACACACATGCTAAAAGGAAAAAAAGAAAAGCGAGAAGTACAGCAGGCTGGAATGAGGGCTTCCTATCCTGTGCTCCCCAAATCCTAACCTGACCTTTAACTCCTTCCTTCCTGGGTTCAAGTTAAATCATGGCTACCTTGCTACAGAAGAACACCAAACTTTGTCCAGAAATACTCCTAGTTTGGGGCTCTATTCCCCTCATCCCCTAAGTCTAATGACCGTGGGAGAATATGGCTGTCATGCCCATCCTCCTAAAAGCTGAATTTGGGTGGTGGTTGGCTTTGGTTATTGAGCCCAAATCAGGAAGGGTATTTCTAGGGGTATGCCCAAAACTAAAAGAAATCTTATTTGCCTGCTCTTGCCTTCATTAAAGTAAAATCTCACTATTATAAAGGTCAAAGCAAGCAGGGCATGGTGGTGCACACCTGTAATCCCAGCACTTTGGGAGGCTGAGACAGGAGAATCGCGAGTTCAAAGCCAGCCCAGCAACGATGAGGCGCTAAATGACTCAGTGAGACCCTGTCTCTACATAAGACACAAAATAGGGCTGGGAATGTGGCTCAGTGGTCGAGTACCCCTGAGTTCAATCCCCAGTACCAAAAAAAGGTGAGGTGGTGGCATAAAGTGGACAACTAATAGCAAGAGGGGAGGGGATGTTATTGCTAAGCAACAGCCTTGCAGATGAGCCATGGTGTGTGCTGTTTTGTGAATATTTCATTCTTCTGTCATTATGGACCTTTGGTCATCTCCTTCATTGTGTAGCTTGGCAAGCTGGAGTACAAAAGGGGGAAGTCACTTGCCTATTGCCACTCGAATGATTAGGGGTCGAAACTGGGGCCAGAACCCAGGTATATTTTGCTCCCACCTGCTCTTCCTATTCCTGGGCTCTGCACTAGAAATCAGGGTGGAGGCTGGTCCTGGCCTAGGGTTGGTTCTGCATCCTTTATTCTCTGAGAGCGACATTCCCACCGTCCCAGCCCCCAGCCCAGGGGTTGCTGTGTGTATATGTGGGTGAGCCCAAGTGCCAGGTAGCCTACAACATTGTTGGCTCTTAGCTGCTCAGCTTTCATGAGTGCTGAGTTAGGAGCAAGGTGTCCTGGCCCAATGATAGTGGGAGGGAAGAGAGTCTAAGGATTGAGCTCCTGGCCAGCCATGGGTATCCCCTGGTGTGGACTGGCATTTGCCTAGGAGAGGGCCATTTTGACTGCCTCTTTCCTCAGCTTTCCTACCACTCTCACCTCCTCCCTTCACCACACAGGACAGGTTGGGACTTGCTGCTTTGGGTTTTTGTGACTACAGGCCTTACTGAATACTGCTATTGTGTGGATCTGGTAGTATCACCAACTGTCCCTCTCTTAACTTGTGATTGCCCAAAGCAAGAGTGGCAGTTCTGTTGCTGCGTGTCCCAGGACATAGGCATGCTTACCATAAAACTAGCTTGGTTTTAGGTCCTGATTTCTCTGTGCATTTTAGTGTCTGATTTTCCAAACCCTGGATAGAGGGAGGAGAGTGTCATGGGAGGCAGGAGACGGGTACAGGGCCAAAAGGGTGGCCAAAAGGAAGTCGCCAGGATGTCCCGCTTCCATGCCCATCCCTCTCCTTGCTCCTAGGCCGCACTGGGTGCCCACCCTGCCTCTGCGAATAACAAAAGCTGGATTAGCTACGCCTTCCTCTGAGGACTGGAAGTGCAGGCTTTCTCTTTTACTCCTCTGAATCTCCCCATTAAAGTCTATCAACTTGCTTCTTAGAAAATTCCATGCCCGGGGGCTGAGGATATAGCTCAGTTGGTAGAATGCTTGCCTCCATGCACAAAGCCCTGGGTTCAATTTAAAAAAAAAAGTCCAGGGGCTGGGATTGTGGCGCAGTGGTAGTGTGCTCACCTAGCATGCGTGAGGCACTGGGTTCGATCCTCAGCACCATGTAAAAATAAAGATATTAAAACAACTAAAAAATAAATATTTAAAAAATAAATAAATAAATAAATAAATAAATAAATAAAAAATAAATAAATAAATAAAATAAAAAAAAAAGTCCATGCCCAATAGCCTCTTTGACCCTACCACTTGGGTCCCCGCAGTAGCCATGACTATCCCACAGCGTGAGGGGAGAAGTTGGGAGCCCAAGGATGGAACCAGGGAAGGGAGAAGGTTCTGTTTAAACTATTTATTAATTCATGGGCTTGGGTTTGTCACACCCTTTTGGCCCCGAGGGCTCTCTTGATGAAGCATTTCAAATGTGGTTTCTTTCTACCCTGATGATTTGTGCCTTATCCAGCCCCAACTTTGCATTGCCACAGAGGCCTCCACACCCATCCCAAGTCCTATTTAAACCCCTTTTCCTCATCTTAGCCCAAGAAGAAGCCGATGGCACCCTCTGACCTGGCCACACCCAAGATCGTGCCTTTTGACCTTCTGCCTGAGACTGAGCCCTTTGGCCTGAAGCCTGAGACAGTGCCTGAGCTCCCAGACTTTGAGCAGACACCTAGGACGCTGCCCTATTACCCAGAGCCTGGGCCTCAGCCCACCCCAAAGGAGCCGACAGCTGGTGGGGGTGTTTAGGGTCTCTTGGTCTGCTGGGGCCCATGCTGTGGGGTGTCACTCCAGGCTGTTGGCTCACTGGTTGTGGTCAATGCCAGGATGGCCATCCCTTCCAAGTCACTGCCTCCTTTGTAGTTGGGTCATAAGCACTGGGAAGACACTCTCCGGTTATGCAGAGTTCAGATGAATGTGGTGGGGGTGGGGAGGCAGAGGGAAGGGGCTTTCCTCTTGTTCTTAGTTTCTGTTTAGATTTTTTTTTTTCAGTGCTAGGGATGAAACCCAGGGCCTCATGCCTGCTAGACGACCACTATACCACTGAGCTACACCCTCAGCCCTGGGTTTCTGTTTTGATAGTAGGCATTCTCAGCACCAGGCTGGAGCAGCGCCCAAGAGCTGCCTTGCATGAAAGTGTGCATGGCTTCTGATCCTCTTCTCCCTTCCCCCTGTCTCCTCAGGGACAGGCCATTTGGCACAAAGCTTCTT
>PVHX01023798.1:0-25098 GCA_004024805.1 Geosciurus inauris
TTCTGTGGAGGTTGCTATTGAGGTTTCAGGCAACACCACCTGACATGGAATGTCTATGACTGTGAAGAGTGACTAGTAGGAAGTTCACCTCCCACAAGTGATCTTTGTTCAATTTCAGTACCACACCATGAGAAACACTTTGAGAGTAGAAAAAAAGGAGAAGTCACATCCAGCTGGGAAATCACAATCCTGAGCCTGAAGGATTAACAACTGGAGAAAATCTACACAGCACAAAGAAGAGCAGGCCCAGTGGAGAGCACATCACACCCTAGAGAGTAAGCCACAGGGGACAGCATGAGCCACGACAGGTTAGCTGTCACAACACCCCTCCACCCCAGATCCAGCCATTTGGCAACCATGAGCACATCTCCATCTGTAAGCAGGAAGGAGTTCTTTGCTCTTGCAATCTATATTTGGTTCTAGAATTTTGCAAATTGGTAGGCTCATCACAGAAAGATCAGTGCCAACCAGATGACAGAAATGCAATTATTTTGTTGTGCATATCAACATACGAGACCTAGAACAAAAAAGAGTAATGACTATCATTTATTTAGCACTCACTCTCTGCCAGGCACTGTATCAGTCACTCATATCCATATTTAATCAGATATTTATGGAGTGCTCCTTGTGGGTCCAGGGTCATCACAAGTGCTGGGGAGAATGATTCCCAATGCTACCTCTGACTTCTTAGTGCTCAGAGCTTAGTGGGGTCCATAGGCAGCTGGCAGAAACGATGATGCACTATGGTAAGTGACAAGGGGAACACAAAGAGGGTGCCTACCCATCCTTGGGGCTCAGAAAACACTTCCAAGAGGAAGTGCCTCAAAGCTGGAGGGTGAAAAATAGAAGAGGACGATGGCAGTTATCAGATAACCTCAACAGAGGGAGTTGGAGGGAGTGTCATGTCTGTTTATTGTCACTTCTGGCTCAGCATCCATTTTTAAGCCTGACATTGGTTGTGTGAAGCCCATTTGTACCTTGTTACTTTTGGCCTAGTTAAACTTCCCCTGTATGTGGTTAAAATATGACCCATTTGTTCCTCATCTCACTGACCCCAAACCAGGTTCACTCCATATACCATGATAAAACCTAATGATCAATGCCAGTGTCATGTAAACATATGACATATTTTCTTTAAGCTACCCAATCCACAACCCCCTAGGATGAGTCTAAGGAATGTTATGCATGAACTTTGATAAAGGCTTAGTGCTCACCCTCTCTGACCTCCCATCACTGGTCAAGATCCCTGACGCCCTTGAACTTCCCATTGGCCTCCCGTCTGCACCTCTAAACTCTCTTGGACCCGTGAATAATGAATTTCTTCTGTTTCATGCACTTTGGTTTCTCTACTTCATTGTTTCTCACCTGGCACACACATGTGAACCTGACTTTCCTCCTGGTCAGAGCAGGGCTGCAGGCCATAGCCACTGGAGAGATAACTCAACACAAAATCAGAAAACAAAATTCTAACAACAAGAATCATGATAGGGAGTACAGCCAGGCAATGAAATTGAAGTCCTTATTCTGGTTAGAATAGTGAGTTCAGGGTAGAAAGGACAGATGTGAGGCTGGAGAGATCATGAAATCTGGGGCTCCATCGCAAAGGCAGGGGGAAGTTACCAAAACATTGGAAAAAGGAAAAGGGAATGTTTCCAAGTTGGGTCTGGAAAGATGATTCTGGCTACAGAGTAGAAATTTGGCTGAAGTAGCTCTGGGGTTGGAGAAAAGTAGGTGTCTTTTAAACAGAGGGATGGGACTATGACAAAGGGAAGAGTCAAGGATAAAGCCAGGACCTATATCCTTCCTTATGCCCTTGATGTCCTGGAGGAGCACAATTTAAAACTACCAGCTCTGGAACTCAACATGTGAGGCTTAAAATCTGGCTTTGCCATCCCCACCAAGAGATCTTATGGAGATCCTTAAACTTAGGCAAGTTCTTAAAATGGAATAATATTTTATATAAATTTTGAATGTCTCATAGTGTCTCCCACATAGCAAGCATTGAAGAAGCAATGATCATTATTTATGCATTAATCAAAACTACACACGTATGCGTTAAACATTACCATGCATTTAAATTCTCTAAAGCCGGGTGCGGTGGCACGCACCTGTAATCCCAGCAGATCAGGAGGCTGAGGCAGGAGGATTGCGAGTTCAAAGCCAGCCTCAGTAACTTATCAAGGCACTTAGCAACTCAGCCAGACCCTGTCTCTAAATAAAATATTTTTAAAAGACTGGGGCTGGGGCTCAGTGGTTAAGCACCCCTGGGTTCTATCCTCAGTACCATAAATAAATAAATAAATAAATAAATAAATAAATAAATAAATAAATAAATAAATATTCTCTAAAATAGTATTCACATTCAGATCATTTTATATATTGCATGTATTATGGAGGACATTAATTATGATAAAATTGGCAGTTTTGAATGGGAATTGGTAGTCACAATTGTCTTGGAAGGAAATGGTACCCTGAATCCCTTGGTCTGGGTGAGCAGAAGAACATCTACAAGTGCTCCAGGCCATCACTTCCCAGGGATTCTTCAGCATCCATTCTTACTTCCCAGGCCTCACCCTCAGTTTTCTTTCCAGTTCCACCCCTTAGATGGTGACTCTCTGTGTGGACTCATAGACTTATGAGTCTTACCTCTCTCTGCTAAGACCCTATTCTGGGTTTTATTCCACACACTGCTCCCTCTCATCAGCTGCACTGTGCTTGCTGAGAGTTCTGAGCTCCTGCTAAATAGTGCCACTGCCTTTTCCCTCCAGTCATCATCAGGATTATCTACTGGACCTCATCAAGCACAATGAGATGTTCTCTGGCATTTACAAGATCCAGGAGATAGTGACAGTCTGTGCCTGGAGGTGGGAGGGCAAGATGGTGAGTAGGACAGAGGGTAACATTGACAACTCCATAATTGGTGGGAATGCCTCCACTGAAGGACCCGAGGGTGAAGATACCAAAAGCACAGTAATCACTGGTGTTGATATTGTCATGAACCATCACCTGCAGGAAACCAGCTTCTCAAAAGAAGCATGTAAGTACATCAAAGATTACATAAACCAATCAAAGGCAAGCTTAGAGAACAGGGACCAGAAAGAGTAAAACTTTCTATGACAGGGACTGCAGAACAAATCAAGCACATCCTTGCTCTAAAAAAAAAAAAAAATTACCAGTTCTTGCCAGGCGCAGTGGTGCACGCCTGTAATCCCAGCACTTTGGGAGGCTGAGACAGGAGAATAGCGAGTTCAAAGTCAACCTCAGCAACAGTGAGGCACTAAGCAACACAGTGAGACCCTGTCTCCAAATAAAACACAAAATAGGGCTGGGGATGTGGCTCAATGGTCGAGAAACTCTGAGTTTGATCCCTGGTACCAAAAAAAATTACCAGTTTTTTATTAGTGCACACATGAATCCAGATGGCATGATGAGTCTCCTGGACTACTGTGAGGATGGTATGCCCTCACATGTGATTTTCGTGAGGATGGTTTAGAAATAGAAAAATGTTAACAAAAAAAAATGTTAACAAAAAATTTGTCAGTTACTTTGGATCTATCATCTGTCAGCATAACTGGCTGCTGCTTGTTATCCACAGAACACCAGGACCTAAAGACAAATGGAACTGATGTCATCGTGAGCTCATTTATTTTGGCTGTGATTTGTTTGGAGTGGAAGCATTGTTTTTTAAGAAAATATGTCCTATAAGTTGTCTAAAGTGCATTTAAACTCAAAAACAATCAACGAACAAAACAAAACAAAAAACCCTATTCTGGGACTGTAGAAATTCTGTTCTGGTCCTCTGAACCTCTCTTAGTTACTATTGTGGTTACTATTGTGGGCTATACAGATAGGCTCAGATCATGGGTCCTGTGATTTCAAGTTTCTTCACTCTTCAGGCCTCTATTTTCTCATCTCTAAACTTAATTAATAACATCATAAGGTGATGTTGAGGACTAATGATGAAGCTCTTGATGCTGTTCTGGGCTCATGAGAATTCAGCAAACATTAGCTAGTCTTACTGAAAAGCATCCAGTCTCCAGTATTAACAGGTTTGTATTTGAGAAGACAACAGTGCAATGTTATTATGCATTTTTAAAACTAATAATTTCTTAATGCTGATTTTTTTACCATAGGAAATAAAAGGATTTCCACTCTACATTAACTCCACATCCATTGACACTTTCTACTGCACATGAAACATAATGAATTTACCCTTCACTCTGTAGCCAGCAGTAATGCAGGGAGCCCTGGAAACAGAAGAACAAAGAGTTTTCATCCCCATTCTGTCTTTGGCTAACAGATCTCAACTAACTTGTTTGACCTTTCTAGGTCTCAGTTTGTACCAACTCTTAAGAGAGGAATGTGAACAAAAGATGGCTTCCAACATTAATATGCGTCACTCGTTAAAGATATACCTGTAAAGACACAAAGGGCTATTCAACCCCAGCATGCTATGCAAGCTTCATGGAATGCCCACAGAGGAAGCAAGCAAACCTCACTGTGTAGAGGTAAACCATGAAACACAGAGGAGCGAAATGATTTAGACAAGATCAAGGCCTTTTTCAGTACCAAGGCCAGGATGAAAATTCATAATCCAATATTTAGCTTTGTATTCAGTCTTCTCTTTAACTCACCAATTCTTTGCTCTCAAATCCATAGTCAGAAGAAATTGGAAACAGGGTGCTGCCTTTCCTTCAGTATCAATTGCTTTGCTATCTCTAAGCACCATTTAGTCCTGTTTCCATAGCTCCTGGAGAACATTGACTTTTTGATCTGAAGTAGATCTTAATTCTCTCTGCCCCTTTTCTAAAACAAATGCAAAATAACCATTTCATTGCTCTAGTATTTCTTTATATTCTGAAATAAGTCCTTGAAAACCACTTTGGCAAAGACATGTTATCTTTTATCTATACTGTGTTCAGTGATTTGAAAATTCTTCATGGAGATCATTTTTGCAATGTTCCTTTTTTTTATTCCTTTGAGCTCTAACTCATTCTCCCCCTGCTCCCAACCACTGTCATAACTGTGTCAGGACTCCTTGTTTGCAGTTCTCCTGTAGTTTGTAACCATTCCATGTATCTATAAAGTTGTTTCACGTTTCCCTTCCTGATCTGGTGGGTTTCTATGGCTCTGTTAACCTATCATTATAAACACTAGTTTATAATAGTGTGTTTATATAGTTGCATTTCTCTAACTCCTTTTATGTTTGTTTAGACAGATGTGGTTTCACTTTGTCATCTTCAAATGATGACTGAACAAGATAAGATGATATTTCCAAAACAAAACAACTTAGAACTGGGGATTTAGCTCAGTGGTAGAGCACTTGCCTAGCATGTGTGAAGCCCTAGGTTCTATCAAAAATACAAAACACACACACACATGCACACATACAAAAAAAAGTCCTTATTTTTCCTGGGATTGTTTGGGAAATCCATGAACCATGTGTATGAAATAATAGGAAAAAATTTTTAATTAAACAGTTCTATTATTTGGCAATTTTTTTCTTTATATTTAATACCCTTATTTAAAATGAGCTAAAAATTAGGCATTTATCTGTTACCATAACTAAATCATTTCTCTGAGTATACCAGTTTTTTTATTTAATTATTTGAAGAAATTGGCAGTGAGGTCCAAACCTACTCTCTACTGGATGACAGTGGCTAGTGCTCCAGTCCCCTGGGCACTCTGCCATAGGACTGAGCTATAGCCAGGTTTAATGGAGTTCTGCTGGGGACCAGCACCCTCTCTGGGAGACCATCCTGAGGGAAGTGGATTTGCTAGGAGTGACCCCTAGATTACTGAGATAAGAAAAACAAAAAAGACTAGCAAGCTTGGTCTTCACAGCAAAGGAAACAATCAAGAACATCAAAGAGAGCCTACAGAATGGGAGAAAATCTTTACCACCTGCACCTCTGATTGAGCATTAATCTCCAGTATATATGAAAAACCCAAAAAGCTTAACACCAAACAAACAAAAAAAATAACCCAAGCAATAAATGGACAAAGGGACACACAGGCACTTCACAGAAGAAAAAATACAAATGGTCAAAAAATATATGAAAAATGGGCTGGGGATATAGCTCAGTTGGTAGAGTGCTTGCCTTGCATGGACAAGGCCCTGGGTTCAATCCCTAGCACCACTATATATATATATATATATATATATACACACACACACACACACACAGTCTGTGTCTGTGTGTAAGCGCGCGCACGTGTGTGTGTATATATATATGTTCAACATCTCTAGCAATTAGAGAAATGCAAATTAAAACTGCACTGAGATTCCATCTCACTCCAGTCAGAATGGCAATTATCAAGAATACTAGTAACAATAAATGTTAGTGAGGATGTGGGGGAAAAATTCCACTCATACATTCCTGATGGGACTGCAAATTGGTGCAGCCACTCTGGAAGGCAGTATGGCAATTCCTTAGAATATTTGGAATGGAACCATCATTTGACCCAGTTATCCCACTCCTTGGTTTATACCCAAAGGACTTAAAATTGGCATACTATAGTGAAGCAGCCACATCAATGTTTATAACAGCTCAATTTACAATAGCTAAACTATAAAATCAACCTAGATGCCGATGGATAAAGAAAATATGGTATATGTACATAATGAATATTAGTCATAAAGAAGAATGAAATGATGGTATTTGCTAGTAAATGGATTGAACTGCAGAATATCATGCTAAGTGAAATAAGGCAATCCCAAAAAACCAAAGGCTGAATGTTCTCACTGATATATGGATACTAATCCACAACAAGGGAGGTAGGGAGGGGAAGATTAGAAGTTCATTGCATTAAACAAAGGGGAATGAAGGGAATGGGGGATGAGGGATGGGAACAGGAAAGACAGAATGAATTAGACATAACTTTCCTATCCTTATATATGAATACACAGCCAGCATAACTCCACATCATGTATAATCACAAGAATAGGACCCTAATTAAAGTAAGTTATACTCCATGTATGTATAATATGTCAAAATGGACTCTACTGTCATGTATATGTAAAAAGAACAAATAAAAAAATAAAAACTATTGATTTTAAATTAGATTCAAATACTTGTTTATTTTAGGAATTTTTTTTTCTAAATTATAGTTTTTAATATTTGAAGGAAAAAAAGACTAGTGAGCTTGGTTTCTGGCAAAGATAAATTGTTTGGTTCATGTTGAGATTGGGAGCCTGTGCAATAGCCAAGCATGAGAAATTGGGCAGAAGAGTATGAAGCTCAGAACAGAGTGGTGGGCAGGGAATAGAAACACACCAATCAGTTATCACTTAGAGAACAATTAAAACCTCCAGAAAGGAGATGCTCAGAGAAGAAGGAGGTTTATGAAGGCACTCTGAGACCACCAATATTGCTTTAAGGAATGAATTTTGGAATAAGAACACACACTAGAAATCAAAAAAAAAATCTAAGAAATAGAGCTAAACTCAGAAGAATATGGTATCATAGAGAAAAACAGAAGTGAATCAAAACAGAGGACATCACTGAGAATAGAAAATGCTACCGAGGGTTAAATGAAATAAGACCTCAGGAATCAATATTGTCAAAATGGCCATACTACCCAAAGTGCTATGTAGATTCAGTGCAATTCCAATTAAAATCCTAATGTCATTCCTTATAGAAATAGAAAAGGCAATCATGAAATTCATTTGAAAGAATGAGAGACCCAGAATAGCCAAGGCAATCCTTAGCAAGAAGAGTAAAGCAGGAAGCATCACAATACCAGACCTTAAACTATACTACAAAGCTATAGTAACAAAATCAGCATGGTACTAGCACCAAAATAGACATGTAGACCAATGGTACAGAATAGAAGACACAAAGACAAATCCACTTAAATTCAGTTATCTTATACTAGACAAAGGTGTCAAACATGTACATTGGAGAAAAGATAGCCTCTTCAACAAATGGTGCTTGGAAAACTAGAAATCCTTATACAGCATAATGAAACTAAATCCCTGTCTCTCACCATGCACAAAACTCAACTCAAAGTGGATCAAGGACCTAGGAATTAGACCAGAGACCCTACGTCAAACAGAAGAAAAAGTGGGCCAAAATCTTCATCATGTTGGATTAGGCCCTGACTTCCTTAACAGGACTCATATAGCACAACAAGTAAAATCAAGAATCAATAAATGGGATGGATTCAAACTAAAAATCTTCTTCTCAGCAAAAGAAACAATCAATGAAGTGAACAGAGAGCCGACATTCTGGGAATAAATTTTTGCCACATGCACATCTGATAGAGCACTCATCTCCAGGATATATAAAGAACTCAAAAAACTTAACACCAAAAAAACAAATAACCCAATCAATAAATGGGCCAAGCAGCTGAACAGAAACTTCACAGAAGAAGATATACAATCAATCAGCAGACATATGAAAAAATGTTCAACATTTCTAGCAATTAGAGAAATGCAAATCAAAACTACTCTAAGATTTCATCTCATGCCAGTCAGAATGGCAACTATCAAGAATACAAACAACAATAAGTGTTGGCAAGGATATGGGGAGAAAAGAATGCTCATACATTGTTGGTAGGACTGAAAATTTGTGTAACCAATCTGTAAAACTTGGAATGGAACCACCATTTAACCCAGCCATCACACTCCTTGGTCTATACCCAAAGGACTTAAAAACAGCATACTACAGTGATGCAGCCACTTCAATGTTTATAGCAACTCAATTCACGATAGCTAAACTGTGGAGCCAATCTAGATGCCCTTCAGTAGATGAATAGATAAAGAAACTGTGGTATATATACACAATGAAATATTACTCAGCAATAAAAGAGAATAAAATTATGGCATTTGCAGGTAAATGGATGGAGCTGGAGAATATCATGCTAAGTGAAGTAAGCCAATCCCAAAAAACCAAATGCCAAATGTTCTCTCTGATAAGTGGATGCTGATCCATAATGAGGGAGAGGACACAGGAAGAATGGAGGAATTTTGATCAAAGAGGAGGGAGAGGGAGGAGGCAAGGGGGCAAGTAAAGATGTTGGAATGAGATGGACATCATAGCCCTAGCTTCATGTATGACTGCCTATATGATATGATTCTACAACACGTACAACCAGAGAAATGAAAAGTTGTGCTCCATCTGTGTACAATGAATCAAAATACATTCTGCTATCATGTATATCTAAGTAGAATAAAGAAATTTTTAAAAATGAAATAAGGCCTGGAAAACATCCATTGGGCTTTTTTTTTATTATTATTAAGGTAAAAATCACATAGCATAAAATTCACTCTTTTAAAGTATACAATTCATTTACTTCTACTGCATTCACAAGATTGTACAACTAGCACCTCATTCTAACTCTAGGACATTTTCATCATCCCAAAAGAAAACCCAGATCCACTAGCAGTCACTTCCCACCCCCACCCCCACCCCACCTATGGCTGGCAACTACTTGTTTACATTCTGTTTCCATGGAATTGTCTATTCTGAGTATTTCATATAAACGGAATCACACAATATATGTTCTTTCATGTCTGTCTTCACTCATTTAGCATATTTTCAGGATTCATCCATGTTGTAGCATGTTTCAGTACTTCATTCCCTTTTATGGCTAAATAATATTCCATTGTGTAGCAAATGATTTTTTTTTCTGCATATTTGTTCTCTTACTCTGAACAAGACGTGAAAACCCCTCTGAGGGTCAAAAATAAAAAACTAGGGAGGATTCTTCTTTTTCCCTGGATTGTTTCTTGCCAAAGAACCTCTGCTCTCCACTGTTGATGTAGAGGTGGGGGACAGCCAACACAGTGCTAGTCATCAGTCACATCAGGAAGGAGGAGAGGTAGAAGGCCATAGATGATTCAGAGACATCTGGGGACATGTGTACCCCTATGTTTTTTGTGCTTTTTGTTTATTGTTTCAATATTATCATATTGATAGATTCATAGTTTATTTCTAGGTTGAGGTTATTATGAAAAAAAACTGCTGTGAAAATTCAGATGCAGGTCTTTTCATGGATATGTTTCATTTCCTTTTTGAGTAAATATTTAACAGAATTATTGGGCCATAGACAGCAATATCTTTAATTTTGTAATAAATTGGAACATGGTTTTCCAAAATAATTGCATGATTCTGTCCTCTCACGGCATTGCAGGAGAGTCTAGTTTCTCCACATCTTTGCCAAGACTTAGTATTTTAAAGTATTTTTTTTTAATTTGAGTGAAGTGGTATCTTGTTGTGTTTTAATTTACATTTCCCAAATAACTGGTGATGTTGATAATCTTTTTGTGTGCTTATTGGACATTTGTAGTCTTCAACATATCTGTTCAAGTCTTTCATCCCCTTTTAAATAAAGAATGTTTTGTCTTCTTATCACTGAGTTGTAGACACAAGCTTTTTGTCTTATACACATATTATGAATATTTTCTCCCAGTCTGTAGTTGGCCATTTTATAGATTTAATAGTGTCCTTTGAAGAGCAGAAATTTTTAATTTTGTTGGACTCCAATTTAAAATTTTTTTTTTATTTTGCTGTTATAGTGTTTGGTGTCTAAGAAATATTTGCCTATCCCAAAGTTGTGAATATTTTTTCCTAATTTTTCTCTTTTTAAAGTTTTTACATTTAGAGCAATGAAACATGTCAAATTAACTTTTGCATAAGGTGTGAGGTATGGATTGCAATGCATTTTTAAATTCAACTCTAACTGCTGAAAAAGATCATCTTTTTCAACATTTAATTACTTCTTTTTGATGGGGAGAGGGACTGAAGATAACCCAGGGACACTTTACCACTGAGCTACATTCCTAGTCCTTCTCATTTTTTATTTTGAGGTAGGGGAGATAGGGTCTCACCAGGTTGTTAAGGCTGACTACAAACTTGTGGTCCTCCTGACTCAGCCTTCCCAGTCTCTGGGATTACAAACATGTTCCACCATGCCCGGCTCACATTTTATTACTTTGACCACATTGTTGAAAATCAGTTGACCATGTATGTCTGAACTCCACTTTTAAAAAAAATTTTAGTTGTAGATAGATACATTTACTTTACTTATTTACATGGTGCTGAGGATCAAATCCTGTGCCCCATGCATGTGAGGCAAGTGCTCTACCACTAAGCCACAAACCGCAGCCCCATTTTTGTTTTTGCATTAAGTCTTGACATCAAATGATTTAGTTCCTTCAAGTTTGTTCTTCTTTTTCAAAATTATTTTGCATTTCCACATAGATTTTAGAATCAGATTGTAGATTTCTATGTTACCCCCAAAGGAAGTCTTCTGGGAAATTTTTAAATTAGAATTATGTTAAATTTGTGAATCAATTCAATCAATATTGAATGTATCAATTGATAGTTATAGAGCATAGATTTTACATCTTACTAAGTTTTCCACAACATGAATATGGTACATATCTACACTTATGTAGGTTTGTCTAAATTTTTCCCAGGAATGCTTTGTGATTTTTAGTATATTGTTCTTCTGCATGTAACATACCTTGGCTTTTGAGTATATTTAATTCAATTACAAAAGATGTAAATGTCTATGTTTTATAAAATATTGACAAAAAACTTTTGAAGTGTTTTAAGTATCAGTAATCTAATAAGCAGAATCTTTTCAATGTAGACAAATTATGTGGGAAAGATAACTAGTTACAAAGTAGAGCATGTGTGTGTTAAACATAGGTAGAGAAGGATGGAAGGAGCCAAAAAATACCTAATATTCATAAGGCACCTGGATACTAAATATTCATGATATACTGAATACACGGGAGGCACTTAATATTCAGGACATATTAAATATGTATGAGACATGTGTGGTACTAAAAATACAAACTGCATAAAATACTCAGGGTCCATGAAATATTCATATATTTAATGTATGTTCAATACTCAATATTCAAGATGCCTTAATTCATCTTCATTGGTGACATTCATCCTGGCCCCAAGAAACACAAAATCCATGGCTATTTTAATGGAAAGCTGCACCTGTAGCCAGGTTTTCTCAGGCCTGCATCTTTCCAATAGAAACAGGAAGTCTCGCTGCCTGGAATACCTTCTTTCTGTGTACCCTCTTGCTCAAACCTCAGCCCTGTCCTTGTCACCACACCATCCTCAGTGAAGGCTGATGAGGCAAAGGGACAGAGAGGACAAAGATATAGCCCAGGATTCAGGCAAAAGCAGCCCTCCCACCAAAACCCTCTTCAACGCGGGTTGTTTTGTTTGTTTGTTTGTTTGTTTGTTTTGTTTTTAAATTTCTCGTTGTTTTTTTGGCTTTGTGTTAACTGATTAAATAAACCGTGAGTTTTGGACTTTAGCTTAATGTTTTAATTTGGCCTTTGAGTCTTTTTGTTCCATCATGATTAGGACAGTTTCAAGATAATTTCCCAAATGATAATACATCTCCTAATTTATCCCTAAATAATTCATAGTGTTTGGTGTTATTGTAAATGCATTTTTGTTATTTCACTTTCTAGTTACTTAATGCCAGTATATATAAATACAACTGATATTCATATATTGGTTCCTGCCCTGTGACCTTGTTAAACTCATTTATTAATTCTTTTTTTTCTTTTTGTACCAGGAATTGAACCCAGGGGCACTTAACCCCTGAGCCACATCACATCCCCAACACTTTTTTATATTTTGTTTAGAGACAGGGTCTCACTGAGTTGCTTAGGGCCTTGCTAAGTTGCTGAGGCTGGCTTTGAACTCACGATCCTCCTGCCTCATCTTCCTGAGCTGCTGGGATTACTGGTGTGGGCCACCTTACCCAGCTCTCACTTATTAATTCTAAAAGTTCTTGTTTTGGAAGAGTAGATCCCTTAGGATTTTCTACCAAAAAAAATTGTATTCCAGGTATATGATTATGTCATCTATAAAGATAGTATTGCTTTTTACTTTCCAATCTATGTGAGTTTTTTTTTCTTGCCTCATTTCACTGTCCAGAAAATAGTGTTGGATAGAAACAATAAGAGTAAACATCCTTGCCTTGCTTTCTTAGAAAGTGCCCAGTATGTCATCAGTACCATGATAAAGTTGATAGCCATATTCAACTGAGAAATATGTTTTCTGCTCCTAGAAGCTGAGAGATGTTTCTTATTTTTTTTCCACATGTGATTGCTTAATTTTCTAAAGCATTTTCTCTGCATCTATTGTGATGATCATAAGATATTTCTTTCATTCTACTACTATAAAATAAGTTGGTCGATGTGTTTCAATTCTGAGTCACTTTTACATTCCTAGTATAAATTTCACTTCATAATGCATTATCATTTTTATGTATTTCCAGAGTAGATCTGTTAAAATTTTCTCAATGATTTTTGCATTTAAGTTCATGAAGAATAATAGGTCATAATTTTCTCTGCTATAATGTGTCAATTTTTGGTATCAGATGTGTGCTGACCTACAAAAATGAATTAGGATGTGTTTCTTCCTCTTTTTTGATAGGGCTTGTGTAATATTAGTATTATTTATGTTCTCCTTATTAATTGGTAGACTTCATCAGTAAAGACACTGTACCTGAATTTTGTAGGAAGTCTTATGATTATGAATTGAACTTACTTAATAACTAGAAAGCTATTTAAATTTTTTATTTCTTGTTGGTGAACTTTAGTAATTTGGGTTTTTTCAATGTATTTGTCTATTTTATACAGAAGTTTTTCTTAACGTATCCTCATTATCCAGTGCCTTAATCTGATGTGCTTCTGTAACAAAACATCTTTGAGTGAGTAATTTATAAATAATATAAATGTATTTCTCCCAGTCCTGGAGGCTGGGAAGCCCAAGGTCAGATACTGGCAGGTGAAGCTGTCTGGTGTGAGGTGCTCTCAGCTTCCAAGACAGCACTTTGTCGCTGTTTCCTCCATGGGACATGAACAGGGTGTCCTCACATGGCAGGAAGGACAGAAGGGGCAAATATGCCCCCTTGAGCCCTTTTCTAAGACACTAATCTGTTCATGAGGGCTGAGCTCTCATGACCTAATCACAGCCAAAAAGCCCCCTCTTAATACTATTGCATTGGGGATTGAGTTTCAACATGAATTTTAGAGGTACACAAATATTCCAGTCATGGCAACCAGTTAACATCTATAGACCTATTGTAATGTCCCCTTTCATTCCTGATATTGTTGATTTGTTTGATCTTTTACTCATAAGTTTTCATCACAATTTATCAATTTTCTTAATCTTTTCAGAAGCTTTATTGGTTTGTCAATTTTCTTTTTAACTAACTTAGTAACTGGTTTTTAATTTTTCCTCTTTTTTTATACAGGCCTTTGAAGTTAGTCATTTCCTTCTAACCACTGCTTTAGCTGTATCACAAAAATATTTGCAATGTGTGTTTTAATTGTCCTTTAGCTAAAAATATCCCTTAATTTCTCATGTTATTTCCTCTTTACCTGTGACTTATTTAGAGATATACTGTTAAACTTCCAAATATTTGAGAAATTTTCAATGTATTTCATTGATATTGGTTTCTAAATTAATTCTTTTGTAGTCAGAAAATATTCTGCAAGAATTCGTATTGGAAGATTTACATTGTACTCTAGCACATATCTTAGGGAACATTCCATGAGCACTTAAAAATGTACATTTTGCTGTTTAGGGGTTATAGTGCTCTACAAACATAAATTGAGTCAAGTTTATTGCTATTCCTTTCAGATCTTTAAAGTTCTTATTTATTTTTTTCTGCTTCCTTTAGAAAGTGTTGCTGCTCTTCAGTTGTGAGGGTAGATGCATCTACTCTTTTCTGTATTTATGTTGATTTTTTTCATTTATGTTGAGCAGTTTTTATTAAATGCATACAACTTTAGAATGCTTGTGATTTCCTGTTGAATTTACCCTTTCATCATCTAAAACACCTCTCTTTCTTCTAAGTAACATACCTTGTCTTGAATTCTATTTTGTCTGATATGACTAAGTTCTTTTACTTTTAATCTGTCTTTACATTTAAAGTCAATTCCTGTGGACAGAATATAACTGAATCTTTGGCATAGGTTAGATTCTCCAAAAGCAGATGATGAGCTGGAGTTTGTTGTGCAGAGTATTTATTGGAATGAACAACTGTGAAAAGGAGAGGGACTAAGCAGGATGGAGCAGATGCAAAATTCAAACAGAACTACAGTAACGACAGCCTTAGCCCACCCTGCAGGGAGTTCTGGAACATATTTGCCCTGTCAAAGTTGTCCCATACTGGACTAAATTGGCCAGTTCTTTAAGCCCCTGCCTCAATCAGTAATTGAACGTGACCCACATTGGGAAGGGCAATAAGGAACACTGCAGCTGGAACAAAGAGATGAAGGCCCATTTCTGACAAGCAGGCCAAAAAGTCCTTCCTTGAAGTGGAGCAAGTATATTTCCACGTCTACTCTACTCTTGACTTTCATCAAGACTGTCTTTAAGCATAATATTGGCCCATTTACATTTAATATAATTATTAAGATGGTTGGGTTTAAGCTACCATCTTTTATGATTTCATGTGATGTTAATGTTCCTGTTAACATCTCCTGATTTCATTTGGTAAATCAAGTACTTTTAGTATACCATTTATTATATTAACCTTTTTAAAAAACTTTCAGATCTTTAAAGTTCTCATTAATAATGTCCCTCATTATTACTTAGTTAATCCACCTTTAATTCATTAAAGACCACTGACAGATCTCTATTTATAACCACATACAGAAACGTGAAACGGATGTATCCTCCTGTCTAAAACTAAAACCTCAACAACATATGTAAAACCATAGTTTTCAGATATTGGACACCACGAAGTGTGGTCCATGGTCCATATCTAAAAAGACTTGCATCATGTTTTGTGTCTAGTTTTATAGCTGTTTACAGTGGGAAGACAAGTCCCTTGACTGCTAAACTTTGTCATTAATAATAATTAATATTTACAGAGTATTTTCACATCACTTTTATTACTCCATATTTATTGATTGAGCCAAGCAATTTGGCTTGGGTCACTTGAACAGAGTCTTGTATGAACCTCAGAAGTTCTTCAGGCTTTTGAGGAGGGTATAAACAGTCCTGACACCTAGGAATACCTATTATATTATTGTCACCTTACTTGCAATATCTCAATCTAATTCCTCACAACAATTCCATGAGAACTATATTGTTGTCTCATTTAGTAAATGAGAAAAATACAACTCCGAGATGTTAGGCAGTTTATCCAGTGTTAGTCAATGAGAGGTGAGGTGTGGTGGCAGACTTCAAGGCCAGCATTCTCCTGCATGACATACGTCCCCTTTAGCATTTTTATCCAAAAACCTTTGAGGCAGGCTTTCACAAGTTATAATGGCCAAAAACCTGACCAAAATTACCCAGTCAATGAGTGTTTGATACAGATCTTTTTGTCCTCAGATACGGATGATATAAAAAAAATTAAAATCAAAAGAAGTCCATTTTCACTCATGCTCAAGTCAAAAGAGTTATTTTGTTGTAATTCAATTCATAAAAATCTGTCCATATCTGTGAGTGAAATCCCAGAAACTCTTTGCAGCAGCTATTGTCACTGATACATTATCAAGGGAAAATGTGTCCCATGAGTGTTTTATTAAACCACATGGTCAGTATTGCTGATGGGTAAAGTTAATGCATCTGATGTCATTTCAATTTTTTTCTTTGATTATTTGTGATCATCCTGATGGTTTGGTAATGGAGAATGTAGTCTAGACAGCAGCTGCAAACACACATGTACACCCACCCCAGAACATGAGGCTTGATTAAGGAAGTAGTCAGCGCTCATCAGCATTCATCGTCCACTTATCACTGAGACACATTCTAGGAAGGCAGGGATTATATATCCTGCTCTCTCCATATTCATTTTTCCAGAGGCTTCTTATTAAGCACACCAACCAAAGACATAGCAAAGGAGAAAATATTACAGTAGTGTGGAAGGTCATGCCCTGCCTACTAATAGCACCAGCTGGAAGATTCCTTGATGGAGGTAACAAAATAAATAAAAGTGAAAGGATTATGAATTGACTCTCTTCCCAGATATGAGTGCACCTGTCACTTGATGATGAATTTGACTTCTTTGCTGCTTGTGGTGCTCCAAACAAAGAATACTTTCTGGATGTCATTTGGCACTAAGTTTAAGGCAGGCAGTAAACCTTGATTAACCAGAAATATAAACCTATCAGAATTGTTTATAGCTTATGACTTTTGGGCAGAAAGCATGGGTCATAAGAAAACCAAATTATTTTAAGATTTATTCAGAGAATGACTGTGCTGGTCATGCCCTGGGGTCAGTGCAAACTTGGTTGTATGCATCTTTCAGAAGAAACCAGAGCAGGGGAGTCTGGATGTTATCATGGCCTCAATGCATTACCATAGCTTCAACCTCTGAAGAAAGATTCCATTTTGTTCAGAATATTGCATAAACTAAGCTAAAAAGGCACAGAGGTTGAAACACACCTTTTAGGCAGACATTACAATATAAAATATGCAGTCTAATCCGTCAAGTAGTGGGGCAGTCTCATCAAAATATCTCAGTCATTCCACTTTCTGCCATTATTTCCCAAAGCAGAGAAAACTAAACTATCTCCATGGATGCAAGATTAGCAGTCTTAAATGGGTGATGGTCCTTATTTGATTATGCCAGGTCTTCTCAGGAAGAAGGCTCCCCTCTTCCTGCCTTCTCATCTTCCTCCAGTCGTCATAGTGTGTCAGGACTGTCCTACCATTGCTGGTTTTCAGTAAAAATTTTTGCTATTGCTTTGGTAGAGCTGTATTTATTATACATCATTTGTTTATTTATTCATTTAAAACAAACACCTTTGGAGCAGGTACACAGAGATAGCTAAATGAGTAAAACACAGACAAGCTTACAATCTATCAAGGATGTAGGTTCACAGTTAGATACATTTTTATCACTGGGATGGGCAAGGACAAAGTATTGTGAGTGCAAAGAGGCTGTGCAAACCCATGATTACCTTGGAGCTGGTAATCAAGTGTGATCAGGCAAAAAATTTCCCAGAAAAACATTTGGGCTAAGTCTTGAAAAAAAAATGAGATTCTTTTATCTTAATGTACAAATTCAAGGACAGGCTTCAGAGGAAAGCATCCACCAACAGCCCTTTCCCCAACCCCACTCCCACCAGGTAAAGCCATCCTGTCTCTCTATTTCTGTTTCCTGTGCCAAGTAGATGACAACGGATACTCCACACATCTTGTCACCCTCCACACATTTTGTCCCCCTTGATGTCTATTTTACCTCCTTTCAATGGTAATATCCTCTTGGAGTAGGAAGAATGAGGGACACTAAGAGATCCCCACAATCATGGGTATGCCCTACAAGCCACAGGCTAAGAACACAGGCTAAGTGATCAATGCCGAGTTTACATTTGGTTCAGACCCCTGTAACCCAAAAAAATCCAAGAGATTAGCAACATATCAAAGACCCACCTTCTGGGGACCAGAGACACAACACAGCAACTCCTCTTATTGGTATAGAACTTTACAGGTATATAGGTAGGACTTGCACAAAGGTGGAACAGGACATGCCTAGAGGTCTGTAAGTTGCAGAACTTACTGATAAAACACAAACCTTGCCCCCACAGAGCTACCTCTAGAAATCTCATTGAACCACTAGTTCATGCAATCTAAGGCCTCTGCCTTCCAGTTATTACATAAGACTGGCTCTTTCAATGCAGATACTTGTATGTCTACCTGATGGAGTCTGGTCAGTTTACATATGTAAAAGATGAATGGAAAGCAAAGTATGGAGGAATTGGTGGGAGCCAAGGTTGAAGTGGGGAGAGCAGATATTTGCATTATTCCACGATCAGTGTCCTTGCACTTATTCTTCCTCCATATGCAGTGTTCCTTCGCTGGGTCTTATTAAGCCTACACCTTATCATCCTCGGCTTCACCTTAAGTGGTACCTTCTCAAAAGAGCCTTCCCTGACCACCAGCACTGCTCCTACATCCAGAAATTTTTCCCTATCCAACACCTTGTTTCAAGCGTATCATCATTTGATGATATAACAATCTTGATTTTTATTGGTTAAGTCGTTCTGGTGTGCTTTGTAAACTCTGCAGAGAGCAGGTATGTTGTCTTTGTCATGCTAAAAAGTCATTGTGTAGTGAAGTGTTTAGCACATACTTGGAGTCCAGTCAATACTTAATAAATGAATGCTAGCCCAAAGAAACTGGGACCTGGGGAATAGGAGATTCCAGCCCCTACCCAAGTATGATGGAGCTGGTATAGCAGCTGAGAATATTTCCCATTAATGAATTTCTATCCCAGAAGATAACTCAGTTGTTCCATATTCCTTAAGCACTGAAATAAAACATGACATAAATATTAATTGAGAGGAACAATGTGAAGCATTACTACAATTGCTGTTTCAAAGAAGTAAAGCCCTTTCTTGGTAACACATTTCATCTCCACAGGGTGGTTACTGCTGTGTAGACTGATTATTTTATTTTTGTAGAACATTTGAAGATAACCTGAGTCTGCCAAGTGTAACATAAATACGAAATTGCTTTATACTAAATCTAAAGGATGGGAGGATTACTATAATTTAAAAACCATGATAAAAAAAATGAACATGGCATTAAAATACTGTGACAGAAGTTATTTTAGAGAAAATACCATGGAGACTAATGAAGGTTAAACTTTAATTCTGTTAGAAGTACAACGTTTTGAAACCTTGATGTAAATACTTATCTATTAATGCACACATTGCCAAAGGGAATGAAATGTGAGTTAAAGGGGTCTTCATTTAAGAAAATATAAGCTTTGCATTCAATTTGAACATAAAAGCTTCTAAAGGATTTCTTTTTATTAGTTTCCTCTTCAGTGAAAGCACCTGGCTCCTATTTAGATAAATAAGAATAATACACATTCATCCAGAGCCATATGCACCCCTGTTCAGTGCCATTCCCGACCCTCTGCTTTTAAGTTAACTTTTTTTTTTAATGTTCACTTATGGATGAAATGTGACTTGTTGTGGGGAAAGAGAGGCATTATGATATATTCAGCTGACTCTTCAGCTTGGTAGTGATTAAGTGAACTGAAACTAATTCAGGGCTCCACTTTACATTTTTGGCAAACAAGCAAATATGCAGATTTGTACCAAACAGATGTGTCTGCTAGTTACCCCAGGAGCAGTTCCAGAAGCTGAGGTTCATTGAGCTGGTGCTCCAATTAGTGAGAACATCATGACAAGTATACAATTATTCTGGAACCTATTGGGTTTTCATCTGCTATCAATTTCATTTCATTTAATCCCAATTTAGGCTGAACTTGCAGTGAACTCTATCATTTAAGATGTTGATCTTAGATTGGCACAACTTTTGTGGCTGACCTATGTTTTGGAGTGGTCAGGAAATTGTCTTTGAAATTGTCACAATTTATATTCAAAGGCCTCTCTGATTATAATACTTTATTGATGCTGCAATCATGATTATTTACAGAACTTTCCAATTACCATAGTAAATCGCTTCTTGTGGAAAACAAGAATCCCAAAGGATAAGTGGTAGGAGCCTCAGGGACACCTGTACTATCCTTCAGTTCATTCATTTAGTTATATAATCACAATGGACCAGGCCCAGTACGGGGAATGCCAAGGAGTTAAGAGTTGGTTTCTGTCGTGTGGAATTCAAAATGAGAGAAGTAGAAGAATCCAGATAAATTATAGCATAGTGTGGTAAATGTAGAGTGAAAGAATAAATCAGATATTGTGAGAAAATTAAAGATTCAACAAACCATTACACTAGAGAAGTCCCAGGAAGACTTCCTGGAAGAGGGGATATTTGAGCTGGGTAGTTTTCCAGAGAATAAGGAATTCAAGTTAAAAAAGCACATGCAAGGACACAGACTCATGAAAGTATAGCATATGTTTTATAAATCATGAGAGTTCAACATAGCAAATACTAGAAATTTTTAAAATATGAAACTAGAGAGAAAGTTCTCAAACATCTTGACTTATTACAGTGTTGGTATTTCAGTAACTTTCATAGCAACTCTGTGGTCAAAAGAAATACTTAAAATCTCCACTCATTAAGTACTTAAGTTCAAATAACATTTAAATTCCAACAAAGAAAAAATGTATTTTTATTTCCTTATGAAATAAATTTATTGGGGGAATGCGTTAGCACTGCGTAACTTCATAATTTCGCAAATCTTTCAATCACAACAGACACTGCCATCCTCAATTTCACTTCCACATTGATTTTCATGTAGTTCTTCATCAGACCTATTGCCAAAATCTCAGCTTCACAATATTACTTTAACAGAACATATCACTATGAAGATATTGAAACTAATATCTATTTTTAGTAGTAGCTGGTGTGGAGTATTCTAAACTTACAAATTTTAAATACCCTGCCACATCCTGGTAATTTTCAGATGGTACCCAAAGATACCTTGGCACTCAGTCTAGGAACCCCCAGATAAGTGAATAGGTTGATATTACATGATAAAAACTTTAATCAGGGGAAAATTCTGAAATAAAATTATGATATAGTCATGACAAAATATACATACTAAGCCAGCAAGATCTTTGAACTAAATTTCTAAAGGTGATTTGAAAATATGTAGATGAGTCAGGCAAATAAGATACTTTCTCTTCATATTCTTCATGCATAATTAAGTAAACAGAGTATCTTTTATTTCTTACTCCTAACGTACAATGACTTAAGAAACAGACAAATTTAAAGTCCAGCATAAATTAGTCATCACTAGCTTATCAGCATGCATCAACTAAAATGAACTCTCAATATTGTATGCTGTTAAAAGTAGAACACTTGTTCACGAATGTTTATTAGAAGCATTATTCTAAACAGCAAAAAGAAAGAAATCAACCCATGTGTTCATTCAAGTCATGAATGGATAAACAAATTGTAGTATGTACATGCAGTAGAATAATATTTAGTCATGTAAAGAAATTAAATACCACTGGGCGCGGTGGCTCAAGCCTGTAATCCCAGCACTTAGGGAGGCTGAGACAGGAGAATCGCGAGTTCAAAGCCAGCCTCAGCAATGGCGAGGCGCTAAGCAACTCAGTGAGACCCTGTCTCTACATAAAACACAAGATAGGGCTGGGGATGTGGCTCAGTGGTCGAGTACCCCTGAGTTCAATCCCCAGTACCACACACAAAAAAAAATTAAATACCAATAGATGCTACTATATTAAGGAACCTCAGAAACATTACGCTCAAATGAAGAAGGCAGATGCAAAAGTTCACATATTTTATGATTCTATTTATATGAAATATCCAGAATAGACAAATGCATAGAAGTACAAATTTTCCAGGGGCTATAAGGAGAGAAGAATGGGAAATGACTGCTAATGGACATGGGTTTTCCTTTTGGAATGATAAAAAATATTTTGGATTAGACAGTGGTGATTGTTGTGCAACTTTGAGAATATACTAAAAGCCACTGAATTGTGTGGTGTTTAAAGAGTGAATTTTTTGGAATGTGAATTATACCTCAAGGGGAGAGAAACAGAGCTGGTGTCAGTTGCCCAAACCTCAATTCTCTACTCCAGTCCTCTCAAAGACAAGGATTCTCTGCTGTCTAGATGGAGCCGTAATGAACGTTTATCAGTTATTCCTCTTGGACATGAACACTGCTGGGCCCTGAATTTACAGAGATTTGTATCCTGGAGGATGTCACCGGGAGCTTCCACAGGATTCAAGGCATTATCTGAATCTGTAAAATGTGTCCCCACAAAAGTACCTGCCCATGACTGGTACTACCATCAAGCTCCTCCTGCCTCCTGCCACACCCCCAATGCAGTTTCCCCAGGTCCCTCTTTGCAGCACAGACAGGCTCAACTCATGGGAGTTCCAGAAACTGAAGGGAGCAGTCAATGTAATCAAAATCTTTACTGATGTTTCATTTTCCTGGTTTTGATACTGTTCTTCAGTTACATAT
Organism: Geosciurus inauris; assembly: GCA_004024805.1. Taxonomy (NCBI): domain Eukaryota; kingdom Metazoa; phylum Chordata; class Mammalia; order Rodentia; family Sciuridae; genus Geosciurus; species Geosciurus inauris. The sequence goes on from PVHX01023798.1 coordinate 22,870, forward strand.
AATGTTACCATTGGCACAAACTAGGTGAAGGGTGCATGGGACCTTCTGGCACTAATTTTGTAGTTGCCTGTGAATCTATAATTATTTCAAAACAAAAAGACTTTTTAGAAAGGCACACATAAATATTTGGTTATTTGATATGAATATGCATTATACCAGTAATTGATCACCATTAAAAATGAGGTTCTAGAATGCACCAATTGCTTACATTACCAAAGACAGCCTTGGTACATTCACACCACAAAAACAAACCTGATCTTGCACATTTCTTGCTGAGGGAAATACCAATATTTATACTAGAATAAATTTCAAATTCTCATACTTCGTCCAAACAATACTGAAATGATACCAAAATGATATTCTTATGGTTTTAAGGTGTTCTTATGATATTCCAAATACTGGTTAAGTTCACTCTGGTTAATTTAACACTGCTTAAGTTTTAGAGCATGGGTCCTACTCACTAAGTGCAAACTTTCAAAAAAAAAGGGGGGGAAAGTTTTATTATGTAAAATAAAAAGGGTTGTCATAGAAATATTCACAATGTATTCCTTTGAATACATAGCCAGTAGCAGGATTGCTAGATCATATGGTAGTTATACTTTTTGTTCTTCCCATGAGGAAATGATAAATGTTTGAGATGATGAATAACCTAAATATCCTGAGTTGATCAATACACAATGTATAAATGTTCTGAAACATCTCACTATACCCCCGTTGTACAATTATTATCTGTCAGCAACAAATAAATAAATAAAGCAACTAAAAAAGAGAAATATTTGTAAGACATCATACAAGCAAGGAAAGAAGTGATTGATTCTCCTTTGGAGAGTGAGGGAGATGTCACAAAAGTAAGGATTGAACTTTCCTTTGAGGAATGAGCCAGCATTTCATGGGAGAAAAAATGGAGGGATCCTAGGCAGAGGAGAACAAAAATCCAAACATTACATCAAAGATGTTTCTTTCCATCAAGATGGATTTGTTTTTTAACTGGATTATATTTATATTTAACAGTAACTTTTTGTGTTTTTTGTTAAAACAATAACAGTATAGAAGGACCCAAACAGAAAAATAAAAGTCCTTCCTTTCTTAACTCTACCACATCTCCCAACCCCACTTCCTAGAGATAAGAGGTTTCTTGCAACCCCAAGATGTTCATGTATGAACAGGCTTTGGACCACACACACACACACACAAATAGGATTATGTTTTAAATACTGTCCTAAACTTGCATTTTTCACTTAATGATACAATGGTTTGGATTGTTTTGTTTTGTTTTTTGAAACAGGGTCTCCCTACGTTGCCCAGGGTAGGTTTGAACTTGAGATCCTCTAGCTTTGACCTCTCAAGTAGCAAGGATTACAGGCACATGCTATCAAATACATACAAAAGTGTTCAGGTCATCGTTACTCTTTTTAAAGGTTGTGTAAAATTCTTCTGAATAGCTGTATCATCATTTATTAATTCCCTAACAGGTTGATGCATCACAGATGTGAGGCAGGAACAATCTCCATCAGACCTCTCATTCTAGCAAATGTCAAAAGAAAGAAAAGCTTGTCACTCAGCAGGCTGTTATAATAAGTTACATGAAGGCATAAAGCTGAAATCTTCAGATTATCTACCTAAATTCATAATCACAAATCATAATCTAATCACCCTAGATGAGGACACCAGAAGTCCATTCTCTTTTTTCCCAAATACTTGTAATATTTCAGAAAAGTTCCTTGATATTTTTGGATCTTTATTGAGACATCTAGGAGAAGAGGTAAGATTATTTTTATCAGTATTCACAAAGTACTTTTGTTTTTCAAAGAAAAGTAACTATATTGAAAAAAGAAAAACTAAGTAGCAACCACAAGGTCAGTGGACACAGAACACCCAGAACACATGGCAGCAACTCAGGTATAAGTGTACAGGTGAAATGTCCTTTATCTAAAAAGTGTGTAGGATCAGAAGTGTTTCAGAATTAAGATTTTTTTTCCAGTTTTAGAATATTTAAGTATTCCAAATATTAAGTATTCAATGTGATATCTCAGGGATGGGTTTCAAGCATAAACAGAATTCATTCATGTTTCATATACACCTTACACACATAGACTGAAGGTATTTTAAATGATAGTTTTAATGCAGCTACATTTTTTTTGAGTTTTTTTTTCTCAAAAATTGAATTTTAATACATAACAGAAAAAAAAATTTTCAGAAGCTGTACACATTATTCACTGAAAACATTTG
>PVHX01023799.1:0-25120 GCA_004024805.1 Geosciurus inauris
TTAAAAAATTACCCCCAATAGACACTTCATTTGCCAGAAAATTGGCCCTGTGATGGAACCCTTCTTTGGCTACATCTGATTTGTGCAGGGGTGGGCACTTGACCAAGGGTAACCAATCTCATAGTCTGAAAAGTTCTTATTGCTTATGTCCTAGTGAAAAAGATAAGCTGAGCCATTCAGGTCCTGTCTTTCTTAGAACTAGGAAACACAAAAGGAACAAACCCAGAGCAACAAGAGAAAAAATGTAAACCTACTGTGATATTGTGAAACATAGATTTGGTCTTCAGTCCTGTGTCCTGGTATACACTCTTAAAATCCTTGGAATTTTCAACATGATATGTCTTTCCTATGTTAATGAGATGACTGGTGCCTCATAGCCCCTAGGTAACATCAGGATGGGGACTGTTCACAGGAAAGACTAAGGCAGGATTACAGGGTTGGGACTTTCAGTTCTACCTCCCAACCTTTGGGGAAGGGAGAGGGGTAGAAGGTTAGGTTGATCTCTAATGGCCAATGATTTGATCAATCATGCCTATGTAATGAAACTTCCATAAAAACACAAAAGGACTGAGTTCTGGATAGCTGGACACCTGGAGGTTCCTGGAGGGTAGCATTCATGGAGAAGGCATGGAAATTCCTCACCCCTTCCCACATATTTCACTCTATGCACCTCTTCACCTGTATCCTTTGTAATATCTTTTATAATAAAGCATTGAATGGATGTGTTTCCCTGATATCTGTGAGCTGCTCTAGTAAATTAATCAAACCCAGGGACAAGGTCATGGGAACATTGATTTTTAACCAGTCAATCTGAAGCACAGATAAAATGATCTGGGTCTTGAAACTGGCACCTGAAGTAAAGGGCAGTCTTGTGAGCCAATCTGGGGGATGCAATGTTCTCTCTAGATAGTGTCAGAATTAAATTGAATTAGAGGACATCCAGCTGGTGCCTGCTGCAGAACTGATCATTTGGTGTGCAGGAAATCACCCCTACAGTTTGGTCTCAGAAGCATGAGAGTATAGTAAGAGAAACAACTTGATTTTTTTCATATCTTTTCAGAGGGCCTGAGGGAAAAGTAGGGGCATGGAAAGTAAAAACTATGCATAAGCCATAGTTAAGAAAGTTTGGAAACTTCTAATATGCACAATCAGCCAGGTAGTAGAGAAGAACTGAGCAGAAGCACAAGAAGGAAAATGAGAAGCCATAAGAAGGAAACAGAGAGAGCAGTGAGTCTCAGAGCTGACTGGTTCCTTAGGCCACCTCAGGCCCCAGAGCTATCTTAGTTCCTATAGTAAAAACCCCTCGTCTCCAACTAACTTACATCAGCATGCCTTACACATGAAACAACCTTACTGAAACAGTAGGAAAGCAATGAGATATTTCACTACTAAAAAAATAAAACGTGAGTGCTCTGAACATACATGTTGTCACACAAGTCACAAACCCAAGTGCACCACGAGGATTACTTATTTTTCAATAAATCACAAGGAGCTGGGTGAGACTACCTTAGAGGACAGACTAAGGTCTCCTTATTGTGCTGGAAGGAGGTGATCTCTTACTTTACTTTCTGAGAACAGAAAATTACTTTACCTTCTGAGAACAGCCATCCCAGTCTGACACTTAGATATGTCCCCACCTCTCAGAACTCTGACCAGGACTGGTGGGAGGATGCCTGTGTAACTTGGTAGGGAAAACCTTCTCTGGCAGTGAGAAGATATGCCATCTGTGCCCTATAATTGCCATTTACCCACAGTTCTGTACCACTAAGAAAGTCATTTCATCTCCCTGAGACTCAGTTCCTCCTTTGTGTTATTACGGTTTAAGTGTATCCCCAAAGGTTCATGTATGGAAAGCTTGGTCCCTGGGATGGTGATCTTGAGAGGTGGTGGGACCTGTAAGAAGTAAAGTCTAGTGAGTGGCCCTTAGGAAATTGGGAGCATGCCATTGGGAGGGATTTACATGAGGACAAGGTCCATGAGAACCCTAAGATAGTTCTCAACAAGGTGAGCTATTACTGGCCTCTCCCCACACTCTAGCTTCCTGTTCTCACCATGTGATCCCCCTCACATGTGCTTCCCTCACTGTGACACCATCACCATGAGTGATGCAGCTGGAAAAGCACTCACCACAGCTGGCGCCATACTGTTTGGACTTTCAGCCTCCAAAACTCTGAATTAAATAAATGTATTTTCTTTATAAAGCACACAGCTTCAGATATTTTATTACAGTAATGGAAAACTGACTAATACAGTGAGAGATGAGCATTGAAGTGAATCATGAGATTAAAAAAAATAAGAATCTTTAAATTTCTTCTTCCAATTAAATTAGAAAATGAGGCAACCCAGAAGGAGAAGAAATACTGTGGATCACAAGTTGTTTGAGCATTTGCACTCTGCAACTGTCTGGCTGGGAGAGCACAGCAGCTCACTCATCTATCAGGACCTCACCCACAAAATGAAGAGGTTGGTTAGTGTCTCATTGAAAAGACATCTGCACTCCAAATTTCACAATTCTAAGGTCTCTAAACACTCCTTAGTCTATGATTCCAATGTCTCCTTACTGTAGTTAAAGTTTCTTACCTTGTTTTTCCCTGTCTTGCCTGGTGCTTCCTTCTCTGTGAGGGAAGATCGATTGCTATAATGGCCTGGCCTTTCTTTCACTCTCTGTTTTACTCATGCTCACACTCCAGGAAGATGGAGTGACTTCTCTACTTGGTAAATGTGGGAAAAATAAACTGGATGTGCAAAGACCAGCTCCTTTTTTTCTTTTGGCAGCAGATCTGCTCACAGAATGGGAGACTTCTGGGTTCCACCACCAAGCTTTCCAATGGGCAGGACAACAGTACCCTCAACAGTTAGTAAAGTATCCCTCATTCTGCTGTTCATTATCAGGGGATCCACTTCTCTCTCACTGACCATAGATAGAAGCCTTGTTCTCTGAATTAGCTTTGTTGGTGATGAATTATTTTGGCCCCTATCTGTCCTTATTTTATTTCTCAGTTGATTCAGAAGTTGAGTGGGGGTAGGGGATGAGAGGTACCTTGTCAAACATCTTGTGACAAGTAGGTGTTCACCAAAGCCACTTCCATTCTTCCAGCAGTAGAGTGATTAATGATCCTAGTTTGTCTGGACTGAGGGTTTTCCCAAAATGCAGAACTTTTAGTGCTTAAACTGGGACATTCCCAGGTAAGGCAGCATGGTTGGTTACCCAACTGGCGACACAGTAAGGTTACATTTCCCAGTCTCCCTTGCCATTGGATGAAACCATAAGACTGGGGTCTAGCTGGAAGTGAGGCTCCATACAGTCCTTGCTCCTCACTGTCCTCTTCCTCATCTGCATGCTGGGAAGTAAAAATCTCCAAGATGGTGGAGACTCACTGGTAGAACCTGTGTCCCTGCATCATCCCTGGGAGGATAGCCCCACAATTTATATCAGATGTGAGAAGAGCAATAAATAAAGCTTCAATTAGACTGAAATACTGAAACTTAGGGATTGCTTGTTTCAACAGTGAGCTGTATTGAGCAAACGGCCCTATATCCTCTGTTAGGAATCTGGGTGTAATTTCCAAGGAAAGCCCAATTTTCTTATGGTTGAGTCTTTGTAGATCACTACACTGTCCTGCCATGGGTGGCATTTTGAGAAAATTTCAAAGCTCGGTTAATTTGCATGTTAGTGTTAAACATTCAGGTCCAGTCTGTGAGGTGATGCATTTTTGGTATCCTAAGCCTTGGTTTCCTCATTTTTCAATTAAGGGAAGAGATTAGTTCAATGGCTCATAAACATCCTTGGCTCACACTCCCTTGAAGATCTGATGAAGGCTATGTAACTCCTTTCCAGAAAAATACATATACATCAGATCTCTGTAAACCTCCAGGGGCTCCCATATCCATGCCCAGGCCCACTATCCCCACTACCCTGTCAAGCCCTTTCATAGATAGGCTCTTTAGGATCCCTAAATGAGAGGAAAGCAATTTCTAGGTCAAAAGCTGCTAACTTCATCCTGAGGATGATGTTCTCTTGCCAGCTCATGCCTTTGGGTCATTTTCTCATCTCCTATTTCCTCCTCAGCTTACCCCAGGCTGTCCCCTCTCCTACCTGCCCCTCTGAATTGGCTCTTGCTATAGTCACCAATGGCATTCTTTTTTTTTTTTTTTTTTGGTACTGGCGATTGAACTCAGGGGTACTCGACTACTAAGCCACATCCCCAGCCCTATTTTGTGTTTTATGTAGAGACAGGGTTTCACTGAGTTGCTTAGCACCTCGCTGTTGCTGAGGCTGGCTTTGAACTCATGATTTTCCTGTTTCAGCCTCCCAAAGTGCAGGGATTACAGGCATGCGCCACCATGCCCAGCTACCAATGGCATTCTTGAGTCTATCTCTGATGAGCCAATATTTATCCCCTTTCACATTTTCCCCAATATTTTGGGACATCAATTCCAGGCCCACATTCTGCAGGTTTCTGGGTGACCTGCCTATACTCTGCATCATGTCTTTTGCAAATTACTGCAAGACAACCATTCAGAGTGACTTGAAAATGAAGAAGGAGCTGCACATGTCACTAAGTGCATCTCCTCCAGAGCTTCTAGGATTTATTCTCCTCCAAATATGGTTATCAAGGTTTTGGATCTGCTGGGGAAACACCAATATGCCAACTCTCAAGAGCCTCCTTTCAGTGAATTTACCCCAGGTGGAGGCCTCCACCTTCTGCCTCAGAGATTGATTATGTCCACACTTCAAGAAGGGGCTTTGTCCATTATGGCCAGCCTCTCATTAAACAAGCTTGTAAAATCAATTTATGAACCAGCATTCCCAGATGGGACCAGCATCGTTGGCTGCTACAGTGTCATTCTTCTTTTCTATATTTCCAAGGCTAACCAATCTTTCTGATGACTGATTTAAATCTAAAGAATATGTTCTAAGAGAATATGTTCAATATGTTCAATCATGCCTCCTTAGATTTTATATACCTGGCACTTCTTTATTTTTTAAAGCTCCCCCTGTACCTCTCTGCACTGAATAAGACTCTGTTGCTTTCCAAGTTTAGTTGTTAGAAGCCATTCATTCAAAAAACATTTACCAGTTCCAGGTATGTTCTTGCGTCTGGGGAATAAAATGGGGAGAAAATAGATATGGTCTATCCCTCATGAAATTCATATCCTAATATTATCTGATCATATTTTTGCATTCTTGGGGAGATCCTGAGCCATATTTCCCAACCATAGCACATTGATGACACCTCAGAGTCATCAAGTCAGGTGGATCTGGGTGGAGTCTTATCTGACACTGTGTTAGTAGATGAGGCAATGATCGCTCTGAGACTCAATTAATTGTCTTACATGTTACATAGCTATGTAGCTATGGAGCACGATGATGCTGCAAGGATGAAGTGAAATAATGCATGTATCATCTTGACAGAGAACTTGGGAGTGGGAAGTACCTAATAAATGTCAGAAGGCACTTACTAAGGTAATAAATGTAAAACATTATAGCCACTGTGCTTACTTTTGCCCCCGAATTGAAGCTTCTTGAAGGCTGTGACCATGTCTTAAACTTCCTCAGGCCATAGTAGAAGCCCAATAAACATGTGTCAATTCAATTGAATCCTTAAGTGAGATTCACAACAGGCATTGATCTTGATTAGCCTTCTGTTTTGTCAGTTGCGACAATCATGACTGATTTTTTTTTAACCTCCCCAATTGTGGAACTGTGTAGCTAATGTAAAGTATATTTTGCAATAACTGCATGCTTAATTATCTGTATTTCAAATCTAAGTCCCCATAAAATAACAATAACGTAGCTGTGACTTTGACTAAATCTTCACAAACATACAAAATATTTTTATTGTTAAAAACTAAAGAAATTTAAACTCTGATTATTTTAATAGTTTTATTTGTATATGATAAAAAATAATACTGATGATATGCATGAAAGGAAGGAGCATTTACACAAAAATTTTTTGTTGTTGCTGTTATTTTAAGTACTGGGGATTGAACCCAGGGGCACTTTACCACTCAATCGCCTTTTCACCCCTTTTTATTTTTTTAAATTTTGATACAGAGTCTTGCTAAATTGCTGAGGGTGGTCTTGAACTTAAGATCCCCCTACCTCAGCTTCCCAAGTTGCTGTGATTACAGGTGTGTAACACCATACCTGACTTACACAAAGAATTTTAAGAGAAGGTAAAAATATTTTCCTTATCACTTTTGAGTACAGATGTATTAGCAATCCTGGAATTCTTGTTGTTCAAATAAAATGATGAAGTCATCATGAAAACATTTGATTTGGGACAGTAGAGTCATGGTTTTGCATCCTGTCCTACTGAACTGCACTTTGATTTTTTTCCCATCACAAGAACTGGCCATAGCACTCCTCAAACTGGTGGAAAGCTCCTGTGGAAAGCTCCTGGTGGAAAGCAGCATGTGTCACCAGTATTGCTTCCTATATCATAGTTTCTTTGTTGTTGACTTAAAAGCTTTACTTATTAGATTTTGGCTAGAAAAGAGTTAAAAGATTTTATACTGTCATCCAATTGTACAATAAAATTTAGTTGATGATCTGAACAAGAGCAGCAGTAAATAAGGCAAATTTAGATAGTGATGCTCACACTGCAGATATGGTAGAAGCTGGTGACCTGGGCTCCTCAGACCTCAAGTGGTTGCGATGGGTTCTTGAGCGAGGAACTTGGGATACAAACTCTAATGGTCCACCTTTATCTGAGGTTCTCCGTGGACTGGGGGAGGTAGACAAGAAACAAGTAATTATAGATAAAATAAATATTAAAAGGGAAAGGAGTAGGAAGTTGTGAAGGAAATAAGGAAGAGTCCACTTTAATAGGTTGGTCAGGGAGGTATTTCTGAGGAGAACTTGAGGAAAGAGAAGGAGCTAGTCCAGAAAAGAGTCTGAAGGATGAAGTCCCAGGCAGAGGAGAACAAGGCCACATGCCAGGATAGAGCTTGATGTGGTCTCAGAAGCATGGCTGAGACAGGGCAAGGAGGAAAATGCCTAACACTAAGGTGGAGAAGGGCCTGAGGCCGGAGCATACAAAGGAGGTTCTATTTTATCCAAAGCTTGGGAAGAAAAGGTATCAATCTAAAAATGAATAAATAAAAACATCTCATTGTTAGACCAATACTTTATTTAATTTTTAGTTGTAGATGGACACAATACCTTTGTTTCATTTCTTTATTTTTATGTAGTGCTGAGGATCGAACCCAATCCCAGCCCCTATACCAGTGCTTTTTTAAAATAATGAGAACTGAGTGTTTTCAGGTTCATGTTGTTCCCAAGATACTTACTTACTATAGAACCAGCAATGTCTCATTTCCACATAGATGCAGACTTACATGTGCCTTTCATGCCTGGGCAGAAGAATCGCTCACACCAGTCATGAACATGGGAACTGGGAAATGGCGATCCATTCTCCTGTTCTCTGTGATCAGCTGTCACACGAGCAGCAAGTCTGTTCACATGTTACAAATGCTGCCTTTGAATAGGCTGCTCAGCCTATTCAAAGGGAAGAAGGAAATCACACTCCCAAGTTACTCTTACAAATTTCTTCCTTGGGGCATTGGGTGCAGAGGGGTGGGTTCTACTATCAAAATGTCTCAGGTTATTCTGGAAACATACAGTGAACGAAAACCACATGTGTGCGTGTGCATGTGCACCCCAATGTGTCTTGCTGTTTATTTAATAGCCTGGGCATCACCGTAGCTAGCCACTAACATAACAAGCTCGTCGAAATTCCATTAGCAAAAAAGAATTGGGGGAAATGGCTTTATTTGGTGATATAAGTCTAAAATCTTATGATAGTAAACTTCATGGGACATCAAGAATTCTTGGCAGCAAATAAAACAGATTTGAAATTACTTGGCAAAATCAGCCTACAGAAGCTATGGTCTATGAGGCAGAACTTGGGCTTACTCTCTAGGTAATGAATAAATTATATAAACAGCATAATTTAGTTTGAATCCACTAAGGAAAAAGAAAACTCAGGACCTCTGTTTCACCTCAACCTCCGTCTAATTTCCTCTCTCAAAGTCTTGGAATTCATGGCTTGCTAGTGCTTGGGAATAGATGCTGGTTTTGTTCTGATGATTAAAACGTTTGAGGTGGAAAGAAGTGAGAAGAAGAGGGGCTGTCCTTGGAGGGCAGGACAAAAAGCTGGGATCAACTCAGCTTGTACTTTTTCTCAAGTCAGAGCAGTTGGTAGTTTTTTTTTTTTTTTTCATCTTTTATTTATCTGTTTCTGTAGTACTCAGAATTGAACCCACGGGTGTTTTACCAATGAGCTCCATCCCCAGTCCTTTTTATTTTTTATTTGAGACAGGGTTTTGCTCAGTTGTCAAGGCTGGCCTTGAATTTGTAATCCCCCTCCTTCAGTCTCCTGAGTAGCTGAGATTACAGGCATGTACCACCACGCTGGGCAGTTGGTCGGACCATCCATCCATCTATTATCTATCTATCTGTTTCATCTATCATCTATCTATCATCTATCAATCATCTATCATCTATCTATCATCTATCATCTATCTATTATCTATCATCTATCTATCTATCATCTACCTGAACGAAGGGCATTTTTTGAAAGGAGATAGATTTTTCTTTCACAAAAGGAAAAATGCTTAATATGTAAAATAATTTATTTTATAGAACTTTAAACATATCAATGAAACACTAATACAGGATATAGAAGATACTTCCTGAAACTTTCCAAAATTGGTACTGTTTAATTATGAAAGAGATGCTGATAAAATGTTTTCAAACAATTTTTAGAAGCATGGAAAGAAAAAGTTAAAGTTCTTTTCCTTGCTTCTTACACCTTTTCTCCCACCCAGAGTAACCACTTTTGTATGTGGCCTATATTCTCCCAGATTTTTTCTAAGCACACTCAATGTACAATTCATGTACATTTTTTAGCATATATTTTTAAAAGCATAGATTCTACTACACATTGTTCTGCAAATTATTATTATTATTATTTGGTACTAAGGATTGAACCCAGGGGTGCTTAACTACTGAGCCACATCCCTTACCCTTTTTAATATTTTATTTAGAGACAGGGTCTCACTGAATTGCTTAGGGGCTTGCTAAGTTACTGAGGCTGGCTTTGCGCTCATGATCCTCCTGCCTCAGCCTCCTGAGATGCTGTAATTACAGGTGGACACTACTTTCTTATTCTTTAGTCACCATTCCATGTCAGTAGTTAAAAAATAACCTCGTGCTTTTTAATGAATGCATCATTGTCCCTTGAAAAGACTTCATTTTACCAGTGTCCTATTGGCAAACATTGAAAGTTACTTTCAAATACAGAAATTCTCCATGTAATAGAATTTGCTGTGATATGATTTTTATCTAAATGTTTTAAAATTAGTGATTGATACAAACTAAGAACTACTTGAATTTATAGAAAACTGAGGTCCTGAGACATTCAGGAACTTATTATCTACATTCACAGGATACTGAGCTCCCTGACGACTTTCAGCCTTGTGTCTTCCCTTGTGAGTCAGTGAATGCCACTATTCCCCGGGGATGGGCCAGACACAGAGAGGAAAGAAGATGTTAATGGGGAAAATAATGCAAGGAAAAGAGGCAGGAAAGTGACACAACCTGCCAGAGAAAAAGGAAGGATGAGGGAGTCTATGCCCTAGTCTCAGAGACTCCTGCCACCTCACTGACGCCCAGCAGAGAAGAGGGGAGGCCCAGGAGGGACCAAGGAACTGTGATAAACTCCTGGGAATGCATGAGAGTGTGGAGCCCATTTTTAGAATAATTTGTTGCCAAAACAAAATCTAAGGGAGAAACCAGAATGTATTGGCATAAGGACAGTATAAAATATTAAGTCCTGGTTTATATCAGAATAAAAAAGCATGATGCAAGTTTCAGCATGATGCCATTTCTAGAACCGTTTTTACATGTAGTTACATGGGGCTTAGGCATGCCAATAAGGAAGGTTTTAGAAAAGATACATATGTTGCCTACAAGCAAAATATGAAAGAGGTCAAATCTTACCTGAGTCCCGCCAGCTCACTTCTTGCCACCTTGGAGGATTCCTTCCATCTGTCCTTCACCTCCACATACCCTAAGTCACAGTAGAAACACAGCTCCAGAGTTTCTGTAGTAGAGGGCCATGGGATAGCAATTTGGGTGAAGAAAGGGCCAGAAGCCTAATCTTAGAGTTGCATTTATAGAACAAGCAAATCGTTTTTTGCTTGGAGTATGCTAAAAATGCACAAAGCCAATAGCAAAGTTTTCCAAAAGGTGCTTTTATTTGCATTCTAAGTAAAATTAAGACAAAATAAATTCTTCATTTCAAATATTATTCCCTTTTATTTTATATGGGTCGGCTTAGGCTAATGGAGGAAGAAAAATGCCCCCAACACCACAGATTTGTCCCATGTGTTCTTCCTCTCATCCAAACATGCTCTGAGAGCAGGTTAGGATGAGCTCAGGTAAGCCACTTCTGGATCAGAGCCTCAGCTGTCACAGACACTGGGCTCATGGCATTTTGTCAAGGAAAAAACCTAAGCCAAAGACTCTCATGCAGCGGGAAGACCCTCTCTCCCTACTCCTAACTCATTCTGCTACCAAATCTTGTTAACGGCACCTTCAATTGGCAAATCCCAATTTGCACCTGGAATCCTTACTGCAAAGGGTTCTGAAAATAATCATTTTCAATTTTGCAGTAAAGAAAATTGTCCAAAAAAGGAGGTTATGTTTGCTGAGTACCAATTTACCATATCTGTTAAAGAAGGGAGGACTATTGGGGAGGTACCAGGATGAGCGCCCCTTTCCTCAGGTCAGAGACACTACTCACAAAGCTAGAAATGTGTTCTCTGCAGTTTGGGGGCAGGTCATAGTGGGAGGTATTCTGACCCCTGCCTGGGGAGTCCACAAATGAGAGATGCTCTGACTGTGGAGAATAAAACAATTTTGGCACTGCATGGCAATTGGCCTGTTCTCCCAGAGTTTGAGCATCAAGAAGAAAGCGAAAGCAAACGTGAAGGTTTCCAAGGGACATGATGGCTCACATGAGAGCTCCCAGGAGGGCTCACAAAAGAGCTGGTGGAACTGAGTCCTGTCTGTTCTGGTAGGTTGTCTGCAGGGGAGGAGGGGCCTCAGCAGGAAGAGGCTAGAGGTCAATAGTAGCATTCTTAGGGACTGGGGAAAAGGGCTTCACAGGGCCAAGAGAAGAATGCAGCATTTACCCCAACACTCCCCCCAAGAGAAGGAGCAGGTGTGGTGTCTGCCTGGCCTGAGGAGTGTGCTGAGGCTCACGCTGACTTCAAACACTGTAAATGGTCCTTAATCTCCTCTCTCCCCCACACTTCATAGGTCAGTGTTGCTATTAATAATAGAGTGCTATTAATAATTTCTAGGAGGCGGATTGTCTTTAAATGCAAGCATACATTTGATCACACCAAGCATCAATTAATGCCATTAATTAATGGCAAAAAGTGTTGGGTGTGCTGGAGCACCCCAACTAGCATTCAATACGCTCTAAACACTTTATAGTGTTTGAGCAAGTCACACTATCCTAGGACAACCAAATATACCCCAAAATACCTCTGATGCCATGGGACTTCTCTTAGCCAAAAAGCAGACATTGTCTTTGTCTGGTGGTTGTCTCCAGCCAACGGCTGGATGTCAGAGAATGGTGGAGTTGATCCAGTAACAGGCAGCCAGGTGGCCAGTCTCACTGTTGTCCTTGGAGCAAAACCCCCCAATGTGGCAAGACAAGCAGTTTAAATGCGGTTGGTTACATCCAGTGAAAGTCAATGTCCACTGGTTATGTCCAGTGAGATGATGTAATTGCAACTGGACATGTTCTTTACACATGTGCATGGAGATGTGCTCCCTATCAATTGTAACCAGTCACTGCTAAGCATTCCTGTGGCTAGTGCCCCTTACAGCTCTTTATTGATTGCAAGCAGGCATGACTAAGCATGGTAATGGCTGCTGTTCCTTATGGCCAGCAACTTGGTGAGTCCCGGCACGTCTAGGCATGTCTATGGCATATGCTCCTTACAGTCAGAACTGTAGATACAAGAGAGGAGGGAGGAGGAGATGCAAGGTGGAGAAAATGAGTACCATAAACTCAATTTTATCTTCCTTTAAATTTATATGTTAAAACTTTAACCCCCTATGAAGCTGTATTAGGAGATAGGGTTTCCAGTGGAAATAATTAAGATTAAATGAGTTCATAATCCCTGATGCAATAGAATTAGCATGTGTATAAGGAAAGACACCAGAGAGCTTGCTGTCTCTGTGCCATGTGAGGACTCAACAAGGAAGCAGCCATCCACAAGCTATGAAGAGAGCCCTCTTCCGGAGCCCAGTCACTGGCATCTTGATCAAGATGAGACTCAAGCTCTGGGAGAACAGACCAATTACAATTCCCAGCCTCCAGAGCTGTGAGAAAGAAATTTCTGTTGTTTAACTACCCATTCTGTGGTATTTTGTAATGGCAGACCTAGAAGACTAGGAGAAAATGACTAAGCTCCTTCCTCTGCCTGCGTATAACCTGCCAGCTGCAGCTAGGGAGGGGTTTCAAACTTCAGTGAAGTTTCAAAGATGATATAAAGCTGGATGTCATAACTCATTATTTTTTTATTCCTAGAGAGTGCCCAGAAATATCATGGCATTGTTTAAGATTTTTTCTTCCCAGGGACTAAAGAACAGGCCTGAAGAGGAAATTTCAAGAGACAGTGTGTGTGTGTGGGGGGGGGGGAGGGCAAAAGATCAAGTTGTTTGATGATTACATCTTAAGGATTATTGTTATTCAATGCATTGATTACAAATTATCCCCCTAAATCAATACATCATGTTTCATATCCAAGATACCCACATGTCTTGAGGAGACACAGTGATTCTAGGCCTTTTAGAAATAACAGTCCCAGCTAAGTGTCCCAGCCAGAACTGAGTGGCCTACCACCAAGACAATGGAGAGCAGGGGAGCAGACTGGCTAGCTGCTCTTTGGACACCCCCATTATCAGATTCCTCCACTTTCATGTGCACTGATGGCCTATCCACACTAGGGGAACACAAATTTGGCAGACTTAAGGGCTCCAGTCGGATCATGGCATGGAATTTGGAGCTGTCGAACTAATCACAACCTAATTTCTTCTACTCATGGCTATTTTGTTGTTGCTTGACATGTTTGCCAAGTGGAGCTATACAACTTCTTAGCTTGCAATGGTGAAGCATGTTTGGTAGGTGGTGGGTAAACAGGTATGCCTTACATAGCCCAGTTACAACCTATGTGGAAATAACTTTATGTAAACGGTCTGATAAGGAAATACAATTTAATTCCAATTACTTAAAGCCAAGTAGGGAGATTCTGTCTGTTCATCACTTCTGGCCTGGTTTCTTCAGTGACTCTGGCTCTTTTCCCAAGTAGATAATTCACATCACTATACTAGCACAGCTCTTAGCAGGCCCTGGGATGTTTTAACGGGGTTAGGGCAGATGGCAAACATTCCTGACCTTCTCCCAACACAAAACCAGAGTAGGTTAATGCCCTCTTAGTAAGAAGCAGCTCAGTCTGGTAAGCAAGAGGACCCAGACTTTGATGACAAAAATTGATCCCAATAAAGACAAAGTATTTCTTTTTTCTTTTGAGGTTTCCTAAAATATTTCTTTTAATCTTTTAAGTAAGATCATTTTATTTCAAGTTTGAGCATTTCAATGTACCTACTTATTCAGTATGAGATTCTAAAGACATTGACTGACATTGTTAAAATTTGGCTTACTGCTAAAGGAAATCAGCATGTACCTTAAGTCATTTGTAGTTTAAGTCGCCCATTTGCTAAGCAAAAAGTAAATGACACCAGGGGATAATGCAATATGTTTCAACCCTGTCTTTATGTGTGATGCTAGTTTGTTCAGAAATAAATGCATGCATAGCAAAAGTAGGCTCATAGGCTCAAAGGACAATCAATAAAGGTAAAGATAAATACTTAACAAAATTAAAATAAAGAAATTCTCACCAGTAGTGGTGGCGTGTGCCTATAATCCCAGCAACTTGGGAGGCTGAGGCAGTTGGATCTCAAGTTCGAAGCCAGCCTCAGCCACTTAGCAAGGCCCTAAGCAACTCAGTGAGACCCTGCCTCTAAATAAAATATTAAAAAGAGGCTGTGGATGTGGCTTAGTGGTTAAGAGCCCCTGGGTTCAATCCCTGGTATCACCAAAAAAAGAAAAAAAAAAAGTTTAAAAAGAAACTCTCTAACAGATTTAATTTATACCATAAAATTTCTCCATTGAGTCAATTATGTTTAACCAATTGGCACAGCTGTGCAATCATCACCACAAACCAGTTTTAGAATTCTTTGTTGCTCTCCAAAGTTACCTCCTTCCCCTTTTCCCTTTTGCATAGTGGATCATTCTGACTATCCATCTTTTAGGGTGAATCACCACTCTGCCTTTGGCCCCAGTCAACCACTAATCCAATCTCTGTCTCTACAGATTTCACTTACGTGGAATACAAGATACAGTATACCCTTTGGTACATCTGGCTCCTTTCACCTATCATATTTGGTTATTATGAGTAATACTGCAGTGAGCACAGCATACAAGTCTTTGTATAGATACATGATATTTTTCTTCTTAGGTAGATCCATCAGAGTTAAATTAATTTGGTTTGTAAATAAGTTTATGTTTAACTTTATGAAAATGTCAAAGTGGCTATACCATTTTACATCCCTCAGTTAATATAGAAAGGTTTCTATTTCTCATTTTTTGTCTTTTTTTTAATATTAACCATGCTATTGGACTTGAAAAGGTAACTCATCCTGGATTTAATTTGCATTTCCTTAGTGAGCAATGACATTAAACATCTTTTCAAATGTTTTCTGAACATTCCTATATTTTCTCTGGTGAAATATCTACTTAAATCTGTTACCCATTTTTGATTGAATTGTTTGTCATATTGTTCAGTTATGAAAGTTCTTTATATGTACTGGACACATGTTCTTTATTAGATGTAGGTTTTGCAAATATTTTCTGCCAGTGTATGACTTCTGTTTTTGTTTTCTCAATACAGTCTTTTGAAACACAAAAATTTTTCTTTTGGTAAAGTTAAATTTATAAATTTTAAAAAAATATTTGTTTAGTTGTAGATGAACACAATATCTTAATTTATTTTTATGTGGTGTTGAGGATCAAACCCAGTGTCTCACATGTGCGAGGCAAATGCTCTACCACTGAGCTATAGCCCCAGCCCTTATCAATTTTTTAATGTTATGGATTGTGTTTTTTGTGTGACTGAATTTTTTTTATGATTCTACTATAAACTGGTGATGGGAACATATATTCTCCTCTGTCCCTTTTGCTTTATTTATAAAGCTGCTCAAAAGTTTTCTGCTGAAGAAAAATAATCATAAGGAAGAGTTTCAGATGGACACAATCTCTCACAGATTATTTTGAGAAGAGAAAAATGAGCTTACTTTGAGTAAAGGGGGATGCAAAAACCCAGCATGACAGTTTTGAGAGGAATTTTTCAGTTAGCCTAACATTAAATTGATATTAACAAGAGGATGGAAGAATGGAAGTAGAGAAGTAATTAACATTTAGCATTATTTATTCTTTCTGGGGATTAAAAAGAAGCAGACATCTTTTGAGAGACTTTGACTCCAGGTAGGCCCAAAGGAGGGGTGGGCATATTTTCTTCCTTTAACACTCTCATCTCTTTTCTCATGTCATAGGAGTGGAAATGATTAGTAGAACAGTAGAACGTAAAAGAAGAGGAAAAACAGTACTCACTATTATGTAAATAAAACAGTGGTGTATGTATTAGTCAGGTTCTTGGTTACTATAATGAATTACCTGAGGTTGCATAACTTTATAGAGAAAAGAGGTTTATTTTGGTTCATGGCTCTGGAAAAGCACGGTTGGTGGGCTGTGGGTCTGCATCTGGTGATGGCATTCTTGTTACAGTCCCAAAGCAGTACAGGTTTATACATGGGAAAAGAAGGGAATGCATTTGTGCATGTGTGTCTCTCTCCCTCTGCTTAAAGGATTCAATCATGGGGGCTCCACCCTAGTTAATTTATCTAATTCTAAAAATTTCTCATAGGTTCCATCTCTAAACATCATCATCAGATTAAGTTTCTACCCTCTTAATATTTCACAATGGGTAGTAAATTTGACACATGCAGCCTCATGGGGCACTCAAATCATAGCAGACAACAATGTGGACAAGTTGGAGTGAGAAAACCGAGGCTTTTATCCCGGCTCTGCCCCCAACTAGCTATATCAACTCAGTCTTTGTTTCTTCTTTAACATGGAAGCAGTTCTACTTCACAGGGGATCAAGTTGGGGTGGGAGTGGAGGGGATGCTTGTCAATGTGCCTGCTGTGCAACAGAAACCCAGTAGATCTACCAGAAAGATCCGGAAAGTTCTGGGCCAAAGCACCTCTAGGTGGAGTAAGAGTGTGTCTGCATCAGATCCAAGAAGATGGGAGAAGAAAACAATGATCCTGGCAGTTCCACTGGAAATCTTGCCAGATGTTAAGAGGAAACACCAAACATCATTGATGATCTGATATGAGGAGTAGAATATAGGAAAAACTCGGGGAGAAAGAAACTCTTATCATTTTTTGTTTTTATATTAAGTTATTAGAAATGTAGGAGCTCTTAGGCTGTAATTGAAAGATAAATGGTGAACAAATTGGAGAGAAAGAGTCTAGCTGCATTACCATGAGAAGAAATACAGACAGGGAAAATGAAGGTGTTGGCTGTGATGACCTCTGAGACCATTTCTTATGACTCCACAGCCAGAAAGGAGATTTCATAAAAGTAAGATTCTACTTGCCAAAAGAGTTTGTAGAAAAGATTTTGAGGTGGTTGATGAGATGGAGAGTTGTCCCAATTCCCCTTTAGATGAGAGGTATTTTGAATGATGTAAGAAAGCAGGAATGAGGAATTCCTACCTTTAGACACATGCCAGTACTTAAAAATTCACATATGAAAAATACAGCCGGGCATGGTAGCGCATGTCTGTAATCCTAGCACTTTGGGAGGCTGAGATAGGAGAATCGCAAGTTCAAAGCCAGCCTCAGCAACGGCGAGGCGCTAAGCAACTCAGTGAGACCCTGTCTCTACATAAAACACAAAATAGGGCTGGGGATGTGGCTCAGTGGAGTACCACTGAGTTCAATCCCCGGTACCAAAAAAAAAAAAAAGAAAAAAAGAAAGAAAGAAAGAAAAGAAAAGAAAAGAAAAATACTGAGGACAAGTTTAGTTCTGAAGACAGATTTGTCTGCATAAGAATCCAGAAAGAGCCAATATTTCACATGTGATGCTGAGGATGGGTAACTTTCTGAATGTAATGTGAGACACAGTAATTAAATGTAGAATGG
Source organism: Geosciurus inauris (assembly GCA_004024805.1). NCBI lineage: Eukaryota > Metazoa > Chordata > Mammalia > Rodentia > Sciuridae > Geosciurus > Geosciurus inauris. The sequence continues at coordinate 17,357 of PVHX01023799.1, forward strand.
CTTTAAGATTTGCAACTAGGTTATGAGAATCAAGAAAGCAACTGAGGAATAGATCACTTCAGGGGCCTGCACTCACACCTGAGCTTGGAGGAATATTGTGACCCACATACGTCATGATTAAATAGATGTCACTGAAAAGAACATTTCCAGAGACTGGCAATTTCCCCTGACTCTTTGGGCCTGCAAATCTGGTTGTTAGCAACCAGCCACTTAGATCCACCAGGCAGACTTATTTGTGGCACATATAACGGCTGTCACTGAGTTTTAAAATACATGCTTCAATACTTTAATGGGATGTTGTATAAAAATATAACTGCTAAAATAACTTAGACATTCACACCTGTGCTGGATATTTTCTGTTCTTCCCTTTCTGTCTCCATACTGGGAATTGGCCCTGGATGGATCACATCAATGGGTCTTTTGCCTTCTGGTTTCCTATGGGGATCCTGGCAAATACCACACCTTAGGGCTAAGCATGAGTAAGGAACCCTGATTACATATACCGACCTCAGGTAGTAGTAGTCTTGTTTGGAATGGTGTGTGTGGATGTGTTCTTGTGCTTACTCAAAGGCCAAACTTAAGGGAGGGAAGGAAGAACACAGAGTAATAACTGTTTATACACAGAGGAAGTCCAGCAGGCAGAGAGCCCTGCATCCATAACATGAGGGGTGACATTGCTAACAGAGGTAACATTGCTAGAAATAGAGGTTACTCTGTGTATTTGGAGTTTTATTGTATATTCTGATAAGTGTAATAAGAACTAATTGCAAAACACCCGCATAGTAGCAAGCTATAAAATATCTGTATAAAGTTAAAACCACTTGTAATTCTACTAGCCAGTATTGACATTTGGGAGGATGTCCTTCCAGAGTTTCTCTCTTGTCTTGCTCATTCATTTGTGTATGTGTTTAATTGCAATAGGAACAAATACTGATGTTGAAAGAATTCTGTGTACATCAAACTATATAGAAGAAAAATTAAGAGCCAAATTTTTCTTTTGAATTAGAGTTTCTGAAAGGGCATCAGAGTAACTTAAATTGTCTTATTTCACAATAATCCAAACTCCTTGTCTACTTAACTTTCAAAGTGTGATGCTCTGTGACTTGGGCTTCACATGCACAGCTTAAAAATGAGGTGGTACTGCTTTCCTCCTCATGATCTCTGTTCTTACCCTCTTTTCAGTGAATAACTGCTAGCAAAAATCTTGATAATCTAATGTTAGAGGAGTTTAAAAAGCATTAAATAGGAATTCTTTTCCCTTCTGAAAAATATAAAGGCATTTTTGAAAGAAAGAAATCTAATTACAAAAATAATATGTTAGTGTTACAAAAACTTCAAGCAATAGAAAAATGTTTAAAATCATACAGAAAAGTCCCCTATTCCCCTTTACCCTTGCCCCCCAATCAGCCTAATTCCATTCCTCGGGGGTAACCATAGACTAAATATATTATAAAATGAACTGAATAAACAGGACAAGTTGTTTTCAGATGTTTTTAAGATATGAAAAAATAGAGAATTAGCCTACCTCTTGCCCATTTAAAATTTGCAGAAAGGAATAGCACCTGAACTGCATGGATTCAAGGTTAGAAAGTTGCTTACGACATGGATGGTCAAGGCCGAGTGCCGTAGTGCATGCCTGTAATCCCAGCTGTGCAGGAGGACAGCTGAGGCAGGAGGATCTCGAGTTCTAGGCCAAACTCAGTAACTCAGTGAGACCCTGTCTCTAAATGAAATACAAAAAAAAGGGCTGGGGATGTGCCCCAGTTGTTAAGCCCATGGGTTCAATCCCTGGTACAAAAAACAAACAGACAAAAAACAAAAAAAAACCCCGAAAACGAAGGAAGGAAGGAAGGGATGGTCAAAAACATAAGAGACAAGGTTTTTTTTTAAAAAAGCATTCTGAGAGAAAAATGTACCCATAGAGAGAAATTCAACCTGTTGGGGGAAAACTAAGAAGAGATTCAGTATTACCAAGTTTTAAGAATTGAAACTTCCGGAGAGAAGTAGAGATCGAATGTGGTTCACACAGCATGGGAATGCGGAGGGCTTCACAGGAGTGGGACAAGAGTCTCCTGTGGCTGGCAGATGAGGACAACAGCCTTGACTGCTGGGTGCCAGTTTTAAGCCTAACGGGGCACAGCTTATTTAGTGCAGAGGTAAAGAAATAGTGGGATGGGCTAAAAATGGTAGGTAGTAAGAAAATACTAAGCGTGCAGTAGAAAGCATGATGTGAGAGAGGGACGTTAGTGACCTCGATGGCACATTGTTGATTTTGTGATGGTTGAAGATAGTTATATTGAGAGTGTGGCTAAGACAGACCAAGATGTTTACCAAGCATGTTCCATTTCTTCTGTTTTAGTTTACAACGACAACGGTTTGCAAAATCTTCTAATGACTCATACCCAGGTTTCTTTGGATTTTTATTTTTTGGTTTGTTTCAAAAACAACCATTGTATTTTTGAGATGATTATGTTGGAATTGGAGCCCTAAAACGTTTTGCTTGAAAAAAAGTAAGATCCTGCTCAAGTTTTCACAGGACTAATTATGGGCTGGAGAACATTTAGAAAAGAAAGAAAAATTCTCTTGAAGGGGAAGTGGGAAGAAAAATGAGGAACAAGACTGTAAGAAAGAGGTAGACTAGAGATGTTTATGTTCAGTTACTTTGTGTTATTGGTTTCTGAGTGTAGTGTGAAAAAATTAATAGACGATGATTGAGTAGGAAGTAGAAAAGCAGAGGGAAAGAATGAATTCTCCAAAATAGGGTGAAGCTACTTTCGTTATTATTGTTGTTAAGCAATTACTACTCATTGAGCTAGGTTTTCATGTGTTTATTTTTCTTTTCTTTTCTTTCTTTCTTTTATTTTTTTTTATTGGTACCAGAGATTAAACCCAGGGGTGCTTAACCACTGAGCCACATCACTACCTCCTTTTTTAAAATTTTATTTAGAGACAGTTTCTCTCTGAGTTGCTCAGGGCCTCACTAAGTTGCTGAAGCTGGCTTTGAACTCATGATCTTCCTGCCTCAGCCTCCCTAGCTGCTGGGATTATAGGCATGTGCCACCGCACTCGGCATGTTTCATTTTTTCAAGTATAGGAATTATAAAGATGAAAGACGTAAAGACATGATACCTGGGAAGACATATGCTTTTGTTTTTTTGTTATTTACTTGATTTCTTTGTCTCTAAAATATGTTGTTGCATCATCAGGTTGAAATCTGGCTTTGAAAAGTCAGCTCCCAATATTTGCCCTAGTCATCCTATAGCTGGGACGCTCAACTGTGGAGCAGCAAAGACCAGAAAGGAGGAATGCGGAGCAAGCCTTTCTCTAAGTGGGCAGATGGAAACCAGTAAGCACAAGAGGCGGTGCTTAGTATAAAGTGCTGGGAAATGACCAGGTACAGTAGTGCATGCCTGTAAACCCAGTGACTTGGAGGCTGAGGCAGGAGGATCCCAAATTTGAGGCCAGCTTGGGCAGCTTAGAGAGACCTTGTCCCAAAACAAAATAAGAAGGTCTGAGGGTGCTCAGTGGTAGAGTGCTACTGGGTTCAATTCCCAGTACTACACAGATAAGAAAGAATAAAGAAAGAAAAGAGGAAGGAAGGAAGGAAGGAAGGAAGGAAGGAAGGAAGGAAGGAAGGGAGACAGACACACATAAATAAAGTGTTGGAAAATACTGTAGCAAAACTAGATGTTTTCACCTCCAGTTCTCAGTGACTTGTTCTCAGACGATCAAGATGGCAAAGTTTAATCAAAGTTCTTAGTACAAACTGCATACTTATGCTTTTTATTTTATTTTTTTCAAATTGATTTTGAGACAGAGTCTCCCTAGGTTGTCCAGGCTGGCCTCGGACTCTTGCGTTCAAGCTATCTTCTTGCCTCGTCCTCCTGAGTAGCTGGTGCTAGATGCATGCCGCCACAGGGCTAGCTATTAGCTGCATTTAAAAAAATAAAAAAGCCTAGTTGGTACAGCAGCCTGTGGCATATCAGGAGTGGCTGTCAGGATTAGAATCCTTTGGATTGTAAGGAATACTGCAGTCCCAGGCTTACTCTTTCCTCCCCAACCCCTTCCTTCCTTCCCTCCCATCTTTCCCCTCCCTTTGCTCCTCTTCCTTTCTTGGCAACTCTCTTCTTTTCTCAGTCTGGTCCAAAACGACTTCTGGATACCCCACCTTCTCTCCCTCTTTGCATCCCCATGGGTTGTATGGTCACCCTGGACAGTTCTCCCTGCTCTTCTCTGCCTGGCTAGATATTTTCAGTCTTCTCAGATGCACTCTCTTTCAGATAGCTTCCTTTTATCGCCTAGGCGAGGATGAGTGAGCCCCCAGGATTGCTGGTGCTAATCATTCCTTCTTGGGTCTTCCCACTCTGTATTTCAATCCCTGCTATCTGTCCCTTCACCCACTGCACTGCAAGCCCCTGAAGGCAGAGACTGATTTTTACACAGAGCACAGAAACATCTGTGAACAGTATGCCCTGGGTTTGTGCAGTGTTCCTCTGACCAGGGTCTCATTAAACATCCACTGAATGCGTGGGTAAGAGAGAGACTAAATGAACCCGTCACTCGCCCTTCTGGATTACACATGAATTGTTTGTATTGTCATAGTTTTGTCTTCTCATGTTTGTCTTCCTTATTATGTCATGCTTCAGATTTGCTGGGTTTAGAGTTTAAGCTCAGAAATCTATAATGTGATCAGTTCAGATCTAGCACTAAGTGAAATCATACTGAAACCAAGAGGGAAGGCCCCTGACGCATGTCTTGTTTTGGATTCCTGGATTCCTGACAGAATTCCAATGACTGATGTATCTCATTGGCTAAAAAACAGCGCCTCTTCAAAAAGATGGCTCCCAACATTGGCTTTGTCCACAGCCAGAATGCAAGCTCTGCTCTGCATGTCCTTATTCCTCCTGAAACTGAAGAAGTTCATAATGTAAACAAAATAATGACTCGATATTCATATTTTTGTGATCTTGAGAGTATTCCTAGGAAGTACATTCACGTTCATGCATGCTTTCACTAGGTTGATTGAACTCTTGCTTTGGGTCTTCAACTAGACTTCATGAATTGGTTTTAAGGTTTCTGATTTGACTTAATCATAGTCTATGAACATCGCAATTCAACATCTAAAATGTAAAAATGGTATGTTTCACAGTTGCTGATTCCTCCAAGAAACATCCATTATAACCCACTTCAATTTGGTCTCATGCTCACCTGCAAAGGGAGGGCAAAAAAAGAAAAAAGAAAAAAAAGTAATTTTTGAACCTGGTATGTTTGATCTGGTATGTTCTAGTCTTTATGTCTAGTGTAGTCAAACTATTCAAGCCCTATTCCATAAACACCAGGTCTAACTTCTGAGTTCAGGTGTTATATTCCCAGTGGGGCTTACTGTGAATTCTTGGGATTCCAACATCATGAAAAACCATGTTCTGTTTCCAGTTGGAGACAGAAAGAGATAAGTTCTGTTACTTTGATGAGGAATGAGATTTCCTTCCCAAAACTTATGGGGAAAATTTTAGCTTATATCACAAACTCAGAGGTCCAAATGTCCTTAAGTACAAGAACCTATTTCCAGTTGTTGAACTCTGTTCAATTCTGGGATTAATTTCTCCCTTGGCTGGTTTTGATGCCCTTGTCCATGATTATGTTTCTCTCTTAAGCATCCTTTGCTCAAAGCAAATAACTGCAAAAATTCTCCATGAAAACCAAGGGGCATTCCTTACACATGTGCTCAAGAGGAGCTTCCAAGAAGTAAATATGATTCTAGGGTGGGAAGGCCAGCAAGAGAATCTAGCCAGTCTGAATTAAACATGGCTACTTAGGCAGTGCACCTCTGAAATAGATAACTGCATGGTATTCTGCATTTATGATAGGAAGTCATGTGGATCTCCACTAAATGTTTTGTTTGGTTAATTTCAATCCCAGTTTTTGGTTTCTGAAACAAAATTTTTGATTAGACAGAAGCTGAAAAGAAGTAGCTTGCAAGTAAATTATTTTCTTTTGCAGTATAAATAACCCAACTGATAGCATGTTGGCTGATGGCCATCCCCACTTATAAAGGTCCAAGCCAAGATTTGTTCTTTCCTGGGTTAATATTTTTCCAGAATCATGTTGAGGAGCAACTGCATTCTTTCTTTATTAAGGCTTGCGCTATAAATGAAGGAAAGGAAAAGGGGGCAGTTGGTCTGTCAGCAAGATCACTTAAATGTTCCATTCCAGAAAGCCAACTGGCACTTGGTCAGCCATTCAGGGTTGAAAGGCTGCAAGACACCTGGATCAGGTGCATCCTCTGTCAAATTAACAGTTCAGGAGCCACATACTCAGAATATATTAAATGCTTCCCAAATTCCCATGCAAATCACCCTTTAGGCATCAGGTGGTGCTAAGAATAGTCATCTAGGCAAAAATATCTGACCCACTTTCCTGTCTCTGATGCCTAAAATATCATCATTAAAGGTTTTTATCTTCATGTTGAAGAACTGGATTCACAAACCAGAGATTGGAGACTTTGCTGTTATTGTGGCAAGTCATTTAATTTCTTTGAGTCTCAATTTTCTCATCTATGAAAGTCTGGTTAATATCATTTTTCAGGTTGTTGTGGGGACTAAATAAGATATTAGCTCTTGTTGAACTTCTGCTCATATGAAAATTATCTTAGATTTTTAGTAAATATGTTTATTTTCAGATCTTCCGAAAATCATGTACATCAACTTATTTTGTACATGTAAAAAGTTGTACATATATAAGTAATTACTCTTATGCTGGCATTCCTGGATGAGTTACATTTTGCATAGTAACCAGTCTGTTTTCTGTTGGTTATACAATATCTGAGACTAATTTATAAAGAAGAAAAATTTATCACATACAGTTCTGGGGGCTAGAAAGTCCACATCTGGTAAGGGCCTTCTTGTTGGTAGATACCCTTTTCAGAGGTCCAAGGAAATACAAGGTATCACATGGTGAGATAGAACAAACTTGCCAGAGAGAGCTCCCTTTTGTAACAAAGCTGCTCTTTCCATAACCCATGAATCCACTAATTCACGAATGGAATAATCCATTCATAAGGACTCTGCCAATCACCTGACCAAGATCCTGCTTCTCAAATACTGTACAAAAAAAAAAAAAAAAGATTTAGGGGATTAATTTTCCTACACATGAAATTTGGGCAACTCATTGATTTCAAAATTAAAATTATGGAAATCAATAACCAAAGGCAAGAGTAAGTTTAAAAGAGCATTAAAAATAAAGAACCTTAAGAATAGAATGACTAAAATGATTTTTAACTGATCAGCTCAGGAATGTAAATTTAATTAACCATAGGCATATAAGGGACTCTAGGCAATTAATAAATGTGGCAGAAATAAATTTTTTTCCATTTAATCTCTTAACATTGAAAAATGTAGTTTTTGAGCAAGCAAGTATATTCACATAGTTCAAAAATTAAAAAGTTCCAAAGCACACACGTGAAGTTTCCCTCCCACCTCTACTCCTTAATCACCCAGCTCCTCTCTCTCTTTGCCACCAAGACCACTGATTTATCATAAATCTTTCTAGAGATGGTACATATATTTAAATGTCTTAACATGAATTTCAATACACTATACTGTCTTTAAAAATATATCTTTCAGCCGGGCGCGGTGGCTCATGCTTGTAATCCCAGCACTTAGGGAGGCTGAGACAGGAGAATCGTGAGTTCAAAGCCAGCCTCAGCAATGGCGAAGCGCTAAGCAACTCAGTGAGACCCTGTCTCTACATAAAACACAAAATAGG
>PVHX01023800.1:0-25101 GCA_004024805.1 Geosciurus inauris
GACACAGAGACAAACCCACTTACATACAGTTACCTTATACTAGATAAAGGAGCCAAACACGTACACTGGAGAAAAGACAGCCTCTTCAACAAATGGTGCTGGGAAAACTGGAAATCCATATGCAGCAAAATGAAACTAAACCCCTATCTCTCACCATGCACAAAATTCAACTCCAAGTGGATCAAGGACCTGGGAATCAAACCAGAGACCCAACGCCTAATAGAATTAAAAATAGGCCCAAATCTTCATCATGTCAGATTAGGACCATACTTCCTTAACAAGACTCCTATAGCACAAGAAGTAAAATCAAGAATCAACAAATGGGATGGATTCAAACTCAAAAGCTTCTTCTCAGCAAAAGAAATAATCAATGAAGTGAACAGATAGCTGACATTCTGGGAACAAATCTTTGCTACACACACATCTGATAGAGCACTCATCTCCAGGATATATAAAGAATTCAAAAAAACTTAACACCAAAAAAAATAATAACCCAATCAATAAATGGGCCTAAGAGCTGAACACAAACTTCACAGAAGAAGGTATACAATTTATCAACAGACATATGAAAAAATGTTCCACATCTCTAGCAATCAGAGAAATGCAAATCAAAACTACCCTAAGATTTCATCTCACTCCAGTCAGAATGGCAATTATCAAGAATACAAACAACAATAAGTGTTGGCAAGGTTGTGGGGAAAAAGGCATGCTCATACATTGCTGGTGGAACTGCAAATTGGTACAACCAATCTGGAAAGCAGTTTGGATATTCCTTAGAAAACTTGGAATGGAACCACCATTTGAGCCTGCTATCCCACTCCTTGGTCTATACCCAGAAGACTTAAAAACAGCGTACTACAGTTCTGCAGCCACTTCAATGTTTACAGCAGCTCAATTCACAATAGCTAAACTGGAACCAACCTAGATGCCCTTCAATAGATGAATGGATAAAGAAACTGTGGTATATATACACAATGGAATATTACTCAGTAATAAAAGAGAATAAAATTATGGCATTTGCAGGTAAATGGATGGAGTTGGAGAATATCATGCTAAGTGAAGTAAGCCAATCTCAGAGAACCAAATGCCAAATGTACTTGTTGATAAGTGGATGCTGATCCATAATGTAGGGAACCACATGGGAACAATGGAGGAACTCTGTTCACAGGGGTGTAATGGGGGAGGGGGCATGGGGACAGTAAAGGTGGTGGAATTTGATGGTCATCATAGCCCTAACTTTATGTATGACTGCATGTATGTTGTGATTCTATATCACTTACAACCAGAGAAATGAAATGTTATCCTCCATCTGTGAACAATAAATCAAATTGCACTCTGTTATCATGTAAGCCTAAATAGAACAAATAAATAAATTAAATAATAAAAAAATTGCCTTTTGACTTGATGGATTTTTCTGAATAGTGATGGTGATACAATTCTTAACAATTAAATTTATGAATGTAATGGCTAGAAAATTATCACTACATGCAGTTTTCTATAATGAAAATGTTAAAATATTTAGAAAACAGTATGTTTATTTGGGTGATAAGGTAAAAATATGCAACAAATTATTCAGTGTTGTGGAAGATTTATTTATATGCTATGGAAGTATGTTGGGAAAGTTTTAAAAATTGGTTAGCTAGCTGGGTGTGGTAGTGCACACCTGCAATCCCAGTGACTAGGAAGTCTGAATCACAAGTTTGTGGCCAGCCTCAGCAAATTAGCAAGACACTGTCCCCAAATAAAAATAAAAAGAGCTGAGGTTATATCTCAATGGTAAAGTACTCTTTGGTTCAATCCCCAGTACCAAACAAATAAACAAACAACAAACCCCAGAACATTTCATTAGCTTTGAAAAAGAGTCAGCTTGAATTCTGAATGAGGCGGCTCAGTTAGTTCTAGCCAGTGGATTGCTTAGTCAGTCATCGATATTCAGCTTCTGGGAAGAAATTTCTTCTCAAGTGAATATAGTAAACTATTATATTCCCTGACTTAAAAATTTCAATATCTAGTACTTGAGAATGAACTTAAGGTTTGCAATGTGGTGATTTATAATTCTGTCAAATAATAAATATGATATTAAGAATGTAGGGCTTGTTTGTTTTAGCCACTCATAGCCAAAGAGAAATTCTGTACCCACATTTCTAAAGTATGTATCTCCAAAAGCCCAAGGAAATCTATCACAAGTGTTAACAATCTACTAGCTATTCTTAAACTATAGCTTTTCTCCACTCACTCACTCACCCTCCTCTTTATCATCTGAGTCTCCTGTCAAACCTTCCCACGCCTTTGTCATTAATATCTTCTCATTTTGATCTCTCTGCCAACTGATGGCCTGCTTTTTCTACATGCTTTTTAGTTCAATAATATTTAAAGTCACTCCCTTCCTAGCATATCTATTTTTTTCTTCTACAATGCTGCTATTGTTTGGACATTGCATATTTCCCTATTGGGAGGCACTGTGGACCTTGAGGAGGAGAGGTTTTGTAAGAGGTCCTTAGATCATTGTGGTATGCACTTGAAAGTGATTATGAACTCTGGCCTCTTCCTTGTTCCCTTTTGCTTTCTGGCTGATGATATGAGCATGTTGGTTTGCCATGTGTCTCTGCCATTGTCAGCTCTCCTACCAGAAGCCCAAAGCAATGGATCCACCTAATCTCGGAGTGGAACTTCCCAAACAATAAGCCAAAATAAGTCTTTACTCTTAATAAGTTAATTATCTCAGGTATTTTGTTACAGTGACTGAAACTGACTAATAACTTCAAATGTATTCTGCATGAAATTCAGTCTTATTTGAAGGTTGTCTTTCCTTCTATTCAAACTATGTTAAAAGTTATGGCTTTCAATTTGCCTTGTATAGACCTCTTTTCCATCTCATCTTTATGAATACTTACTGTTCATAGCATATCAGCAAATAACTGGTCAAACTTCAGGAGGCTTATTTCTTTTAAACCTCTAAAGAATATAAGAGTAGCTTTAGTAATAGGGTAGCAATGCTCCAGAGCTCCCAAACCATCCCTGTGGGAGAGGTCAGATCCTGCAGTGGAAACTCAGGGATAGGTGGTGACATGGATGGAGAACAATGGAATGTGTTAAGCCTGGGATAAACCTGGTTGGGATTTTGTATTGCCATTTTATCTCTCCTCGGCAAACCAAGAGATGCTGGTTTCTCTATTTTAGTCTATTCTCTTAGAACCTTTCCATGTTATTCTTCATCTCTTTATGTGATTTCCCCCATATGTTGGACTTTCATAGCCATTCACCCTTACATTTTTTGTTATAAGCTTTCAAACTCATTATAATTTACTTGATACTTTAATAAATTCTCTCTTTAATTTAAATGCATTCATTTGAAGTTTCCCTTCCTAATCTTTAAATAAAAACTCACTATTACTTGCCACAAAGAAAAATAAGATGAAAAAAAGGAAAGAAGTCCTTTCAGTCACTTTTTGTGGTACTGGAAATTGAACTCATGGCTTTGCTCATGCTAGGTAAGTGCTTTTCCACTGAGATGCTTCAAGCCCTAGAAAAAAGTTTTTTAAAAATATTTTAGTTAATATTGGCCTGTGAATCTTAAGCGTATCCTTTTTTTCTTGAAAAAGGGTTACAGGAAGTGTTCCGATTATCATTTACTATAAAATAAGCTACCCCAAACTTAGTGGCTTAAAATAACATTTTATCATCATCTTATAGTTTTGTGGATTTTCTTGCTCATCTTGGTGGTTCTTCCTTGGGGTCTTGCATGTGGTTTCAGTTGACAGCTGGGATGGATCATCTCAAGGCTTGATTAGACTGTTGTTCGTGACAGCTGTCTTATTTCGCTGAGCGGTGATTGCTGACCCTTCGCTGGGACCACCTGGGGCTGTTAACCACAGGGTGTAAATGTGGTTTGTTCCCACATGTGGCAGCTGGGTTCCAAAAGTGAGTGTTCAAAAAGGTATTCATGAACTTTAGCTCTTCACACAAGAAATTTCTTTCAGTTTATATTATCATTCAACATACATGAGTTAATTGTCAAGGTTAAATCTCTTTAACTCTATCCTCACTGGCATTAAACATGTAAATGATGTCTACACTGAGCACTAATTTTGAATAGCTGTCAGAAACTTTCAGGCAATGACTGATACAAAACTTCTCACTTGAGGCCAAGGCCCAGGACCACCTTCAGAGTCCTCCATGGGAGCACAGCCAAGGTCAGGCCCAAGATTGCTCCCCGCCAAACTGCCAAACAAAGGGGGAACCCAGACCTAGGCACAGGATTGCCTCTGAGGACCTCTATGGGAGACTGGGCCTAAATGAGACCTGGGACTACCCCCAGTTCCGTGCCAGAGCCCCTGCCTATATGCAAGAGCCTAGGCCCAAGCCCCGGGCCACCACCTGGGGCCCCTAAGGGAGTTCAGGCCAAGATCAGGCCTAGGACCACTTTCACAGATCTGTGTGAGGGCCCATGCCCAGGACCACCCCTGCACAGAGTGGAAATTCATGCTGTTGCTCCCTTCCTGTATCCATCTTGGGACACTGCAGCCATCCCCATAGCTCTTCCCATGGAGTAGCCTCTATCTGGGGAAAACAGGTCCTGAAGGCAACAGCCCATCCACCAAAGTGCTGTATCTCTGATCAATCAGCCCAAAGCCATTGTAAGTCCCACCCTTTTAGCCTCATCTCTGAAAGTGTTTGCATCCATCTTGGGCCACTCCCACTGTGATCTTGAGTTACCTCCACTGCTGCTGCCACCATATTTAGTGGCAGTAGTGTCAATCTGGGGACATCTGCTGAGGACTGGAAGTGACTCCAAGGTGAGATACAGGTAATAGGTTGGGTCATTACAAGATTATAGGATAGAAACTGCAATACCTCAGATTGGCATTGCAAGAAAGGAAGATACATAATCAACATGAAAAAACAAGGGAAGAAAGTGCCCCAAAGAAACCAAGATACTACAATAATAGAAACCATTGACAGCACAGTTGATGAAATGTCAGAGACAGAATTCAAAATGTATGAAATTAAAATTATCTGCAAACTAAAGAATGACTTAAGTGAGCAAATACAGGCAAAAATTGGTCACTCCAATAAATAAGAGAGCAAATAAAGGCAACCATTGATCACTCTAACAAAGAGATAAGGGAGCAAATACAGGTAGTAAAAGATTAAGAAAGAGCTAGAGATTGTGAAAAAAAATCAGAAATTCTTGAAATGAAGGAAACAATAAACCAAATATAAAACTCAATAGAAAGCATCACCAGTAGACTAGATCACTTGGAAGACAGAACCTCAGATAATGAAGACAAGATATACAAATTTGAAAACAAAGTTGACCACACAGTGAAGATGGTAAGAAACCATGAATAGAGCATACAAGAATTTTGGGATAGCATCAAAAGACCAAATCTAAAATTTATTGGGATAGAAGAAGGCACAGAATTTCAAACCAAAGGAATGCACAATCTCTTCAATCAAATAATATCAGAAAATTTCCCAAACATGAAAAATGAATTGGAAAATCAAATACAAGAGGCTTACAGGACATCAGATGTACAAAATTACAAAAGATCTACACTAAGGCACATTATAATGAAAATGCCCTGCATGCAGAATAAGGATAGAATTTTAAAGGCTGTAAGAGAGAGAAATCAGATTACATATAAGGGGAGACCAATTTGGATCTCAGCAGATTTTTCAACCCAGACCCTAAAAGCCAGGAGATATGGAAATACATATACCAAGCTCTGAAAGAAAATGGATGCCAACCAAGAATCTTATATCCAGCAAAATTGAGCTTCAGATTTGATGATGAAATAAAAACTTTCCATGATAAACAAAAGTTAAAAGAACTTACAGCAAGAAAGCCTGCACTGCACAGCATTCTTGGCAAAATATTCGATAAGGAGGAAATGATAACCAACAATGAAAACATACAAAGAGAGGAACTACACTAAAGGAAAGGCCAATCAAAGGAGAAACCAAGTCAAATTAAAAAACCAAAAATAAACCAAAATGACCAGGATCACAAATTATATTTCAATAATAACCCTGAATGTGAATGACCTAAACTCATCAATTAAATGACACAGACCGACAGACTGGATTAAAAAAAAGACCCAACAATATAATATCTTCAAGAGACTCATCTCACAGGAAAAGACATCCACAGACTGAAAGTGAAAGGGTGGGAAAAAGCTTATTACTCACATGGACCACATAAACAAGCAGGAGTTTCCATCCTCATATCAAATAAAGTAGACTTAAAATCAAAGTTAGTGAAAAGGGATAAAGAAGGACATTTCATACTTCTTAAGGTAATCATACATCAACAAGATATAACAATCATAAATATCTATGCCCCAAACAATGGGGCATCTATATATATCAAACAAACCCTTCTCAACCACAAGAATCAAAAAGACCATAACACAATAATACTTGGTGACTTTAACACAGCTCTCTCACCACTGGATAGATCTTCCAAACAAAAGCTAAACAAAGAAACCATAGAGTATTCCATCCATCAGTGAGTGAATAAACTTTTTTCTCAGCAGCACATGGATCCTTCTCCAAAATAGATCATATGTTATGCCACAAAATAAGTCTTAGCAAATACAAAAAAATAGAGTTACTACCCTGCATCCTATCTGACCATAATGGAATAAAATTAGAAATAAATGACAGATTAAAAAATAGAAACTACTCCAACTCCTGGAGACTAAATAATATGCTATTGAATGATGCAAAGATAACAGAAGACATCAGGGAAAAGATAAAAAAATTCTTAGAGGTGAAAGAAAACTCTGATACAACATATCAAAAGCTCTGGGACACTATGAAGGCAATGCTAAGAGGAAAGTTCATTGCATTAAGTTCATTCATCAAAAGAAGAAAAAGTCAACAAATAAATGACTTGACACTACATCTCAATGCCCTAGAAAAAGAGGAACAAACCAACACCAGAAGATGTAGAAGACAGGAAATAATTAAAACCAGGTCTGAAATCAATGAATTGAAACCAAAGAAACAATTCAAAAAATTGACAAAACAAAAAGGTGGTTCTTTGAAAAAATAAATAAAATTGACAAACTCTTAGCCACCCTAACAGAAAGGAGGAGAGAGAAAACCCAACTTACTAAGATTTGTGATAAAAAAGGAAATATCATGACAGACATTACTGAAGTACAGAGGATAATTAGAAACTATTTTGAAAATTTATACTCCAGTAAAATAGAAAACCCTGAAGACACTGACAAATTTCTAGAGGCATATGACCTATGCAAACGGAACCAGGAGGACATACACAACTTAAACAGATCAATTTCAAGCAAGGAAATACAAGTTGCCATCAAGAAAGAAGTCTACCAACTAAGAAAAGCCTGGGATAAGACGGATTCTCAGTCGAATTCTATAAGACCTACAAAAAAGAATTAATACCAATACTCCTCAAACTATTCCATGAAATAGAAAAGGAGGGAACCCTTCCAAACTCATTCTATGAGGCAAGCATCACCCTGATTCCAAAAGCAGACAGAGACACAACAAAGAAAGAAAACTTAAGACCAATATCCCCTGATGAACATAGATGCAAAAATTCTCAATAAAATTCTGGCAAATCACATACAAAAACATATCAAAAAAATAGTGCACCATGATCAAGTGGGGTTCATTCCAGGGATGAAAGGTTGGTTCAATACAGAAATCAATTAATGTAATCCATCACATCAATAGACTTAAAGGTAAGAATCATATGATTTTATCAATTGATGCAGAGAAAGCATTTGACAAGATATAGCACCCTTTTGCGTTCAAAACACTAGAAAAACTAGGACTAGTAGGAACATACCTCAAGTTTGTAAAAGTTATCTATGTTAAATTCAAGGCCAACATCATCCTAAATGGAGAAAAATTGGAAGCATTCCTTCTAAAAACAGGAACAAGACAGGGATGCCCTCTTTCACCACTGCTATTCAACATAGTCCTTGAAACACTATCCAGAGCAATTAGATGAAAGAAATTAAAGGGATATGAATTGGAAAAGAAGAACTCAAACTATCATTATTTGCTGATAACATGATTCCATACTTACAGCATACTTAGAGCATCCAAAAAATTCTACCAGAAAATTTCTAGAATTAATAAATGAATTCAGAAAAGTAGCAGGATATAAAATCAACACCCATAAACAAATTGCATTTCTATATATCAGTGATGAACCCTCTGAAAGAGAAATTAGAAAAACTACCCCATTCAAAATAGCCTAAAAAACAAACAAATGAACAAAACCAAACAAAACTTGAGAATCAGTTTAACAAGAGGTGAAAGACCTCTACAATGAAAACTACCAGACACTAAAGAAAGAAATTGTACAAGACCTTAGAAGATGGAAAAATCTCCCATGCTCTTGGATAGGCAGAATCAATATTGTCAAAATGGCCATACTTCCCAAAGCGCTATATAGATTCAATGCAGCTCCAATTAAAATGCCAATGTCATTCCTTATAGAAATAGAAAAGGCAATCATGAAATTCATTTGGAGGAATAAGAGACCCAGAATAGCCAAAGAAATCCCTAGCAGGGGAAGAGTGAAGCAGGAGGCATCACAATACCAGATCTTAAACTATACTACAGAGCTATAGTAATAAAAATGGCATGGTACTGGCACCACAATAGACATGTAGACCAATGTTACAGAATAGAAGACACAGAGACAAACCCACATAAATACAGTTATCTTATACTAGAAAAAGGTGCCAAACATGTACATTGGAGAAAAGATAGCCTCTTCAACAAATGATGCTAGGAAAACTGGAAATCCATATGCAGCAAAATGAAACTAAACTCCTATCTCTCACCATGCACAAAACTCAACTCAAAGTGGATCAAGGACCTAGGAATTAAACCAGAGACCCTGCACCTAATAGAAGAAAAAGTAGGCCCAAATCTTCATCAAGTCGGCTTAGGACCTTATTTCCTTAACAAGACTCCTATAGTGCAAGAAGTAAAATCAAGGATCAATAAATGGGATGGATTCAAACTAAAAAGATTCTTCTCAGCAAAAGAAACAATCAATGAAGCGAAGAGAGAGCCTACACTCTGGGAGCAAATTTTTGCCACATACTCATCAGATAGAGCACTAATCTCTAGGATATATAAAGAACTCAAAAAACTTAACACCAAAAAACAAAAAACAACCCAATCAATAAACGGGCTAAGGAGCTGAACAGACACTTCTCAGAAGATATACAATTGATCAACAGACATATGAAAAAATGTTCATCTCTAGCAACTAGAGAAATGCAAATCAAAACTACTCTAAGATTTCATCTCACGCCAGTCAGAATGGCAGTTATCAAGAATACTAACAACAATAAGTGTTGGTGAGGTTGTGGGGAAAAAGGAACACTCATACATTGCTGGTGGAACTGCAAATTGGTACAACCAATCTGGAAAGCAGTTTGGAGATTCCTTAGAAAACTTGGAATGGAACCACCATTTGAGCCTGCTATCCCACTCCTTGGTCTATACCCAGAAGACTTAAAAACAGCATACTACAGTGATGCAGCCACTTCAATGTTTATAGCAGCTCAATTCACAATAGCTAAACTGTGGAACCAACCTAGATGCCCTTCAATAGATGGATGGATAAAGAAACTGTGGTATATATACACAATGGAATATTACTCAGTAATAAAAGAGAATAAAATTATGGCATTTGCAGGTAAATGGATGGAGTTGGAGAATATCATGCTAAGTGAAGTAAGCCAATTTCAAAAAACCAAATGCCAAATGTTCTCTCTGATAAGTGGATGATCCATAATGGGGGAGGGGACACAGGAAGAATGGAGGAAATTTGGTCACAAGGGTGGAAGGGGGGAGGGGGTATGGGGACAGGAATGATGGTGGAATGAGATGGACATCATTGCCCTAGCATCATTAAAGACTGAATATATGTTGTGATTCTACATCATGTACAACCAGAGAAATGAAAAGTTGTGCTCCATCTGTGTACAATGAATCAAAACGCATTCTGCTATCATGTATACCTAATTAGAATAAATAAATTAAATTATAAAAAATATATAAATTAAAAAAGAGAGCATTCTGTTTTTGATAGCGAGTCTTGGTTTAGATAAGCATATTCTGCTAAATATGATTTGAAGGCGTTTTTATGTAGGTTTCATACTTTAAGGTTCATAAAGGAGTTTGGCATAAAAATGCAGTTTTACATTCTTGTTTTGATCTGGTTTTATTACAACAATGAAAATAAATACATAAAATGGTTAAAAAAATCTTCTCACTTGACTCCACCTATTTTTAAAGAAGGAAGATAGATACTACCTAAAGCTAGAGATGTTTTTGATAAATATTCAAGATTCTTTGAGTGGAATCCATGCTAATGTTGTTGCTACTGGTGTAGTTCTTAGCCCTAAAGATTTATGAAGTGTATTGTTATTTTGAAAGTGTTTTTAAGCACTGTTAGTGTGCACACACACTTTCTTTCAATTTGCACAAAATCCCACAATCTGCAAAGTGGTTATAAGATGAAATGTTAATGATGAGAATGTATCTTTCAACTTTTTTTTTTTTAGTGAAATCATCAATGAGTCATTGTCTTTATTTTTGTTTAATTCCAAGATTAAACTGAGTCATAAACATGTTTATAGAAAGTTTCTAAGGGGCTGGGGTTGTAGCTCAGTGGTAGGATGCTTGCCTTGCATGTGTGAAGCACTGCGTTCAATCCTCAGCACCACATAAAAATAAAGATATTGTGTCCATCTTCAAATAAAAAATATTTTTAAAAAAAGTTTCTAAGGAGAGGTACTGGGATCTGAATTAGAACAAGTATATCGTATGCTTGTATAATTATGTCAAAATAGATTCTACCGTCATATATAACTAAAAACCAATAAAGGAAAAAAAAAGAGTGTCTAATAACTTAGATGTTACAATAGTAAACCATACAACAAGACCTAAAATTATTTATACATCTAGACACAGCAATGTAGAAATAAATATGTGTGGAAAAACATACCAACATGTCAGTAGTCATTGTTGTAATGTGTTTGGATATTTTTTCCTTTTAGTGTTTTTTTTTTCTTTAATTTGTTTTCAACTTTTTAATGATGAGAATATTTTAGCAAGGGAATGTGTAAAATAACTAATAAGTTCCTGTGATTACTAATATATATGCTTCAGTGAATAGTTAGTTTTTTAAATTATATTCATGAATAGGCAATTAAAGTTTTTAGGCCATTCATTTTCTAGCTTTGTTTCCACTTGTGTTCCACAGTGTTGTTTTTTCTATACATCTCAGTTTTTTCCTTTTTCCATATTTTTAATTACCATATTTCACCAATACAGCACATGCTTTATATACATATATCTTAAACTTCATTGTCAATTTTTCTGCAATTCAAATACATAATATATTATCATCTTGAGAATACAAAGAACACAACATTGAGGAAGATTAAGAAAATAGGTTCCCTATAGTTAGTCACTAGTGATTCTACAGATTTTCTTTTTAGGATTTTCTATTGGAATTTTAAAATGTCCTGCCATGGCTCTGTAAGAATAGAGCTGTCTGGAAGGGTCGGCAATGAAAAATATGGACCCAAAGTTAAGAATAAAATCCAGGAGAAACAATATATTTTGAAACTAAACATAAGAACCCACCTTCAACTAGAATGTACATATCCAAATAGGTGCTAAGGGAAGAAATAATATCCTCCCACTTAATTCTCAATATTGCCCATTACCAAACAAAGGTCTAAGACAAAACCTTTCACAAGTAAAACTGTGACTCCCCAACTTCCTTCATAAATGGCAATATATGTAATATCAGCTTTCTATTGAAGATCTGGATGGATTAAAAAAGAAATGTTTGTGGAAAGGGGTCAGATAGCCAGGCAGCAAGGCAATGTGAGTACTGAATGAGAGTTAAGTGCTTTCAACCTCTCTGTTCTACAGATCAGGTTAAAAACACAAGTCTTCAAATTAGGTCAAATAAAGGGGTGAACATAAATTAATGCTGTGCTTCAAATGCAGCAACAAATGGAGCTTCAAGAAATTAAACACTTCCACAGAGTATAACTTGGAAAGCACAGTCCCCTAACTTCCTTCATTCCAGAAACATCCACTGGTGTTGCACTATTCAATAAACACAACAGCAGTGGTGCCACCAATACAACCCTATTATCACAGGAAAAGACATGTAGACACACAAGAGCGTGATGGAGCTGCACCTAGCACTGGATGTTCATTGAATAGGCTATACAGAAGAGACCCAGGGCACCCATCTTTCTCCAAACCTATCCTTATCAAAATTCTGAATTTGTAAATACTGAGGTCAGCCTGTCCATTTTTAGAGTCTCAGGTTAGTGGAAAAGAAAGTTTCAAGGCTTTGTCTCCCCTGAAATTATTAAATAGGGTTTCACAAAGAGGCACACAAGGAGCATGAGATGATTCTGAAATAAGTTCAAGAATTTAAAAGATGGAGAAAAATTTTTACAGATTAGAGATCATTTCTCCTGAAAAAGACACTAGTCTTTTGAACCCTGCGTAGCCAGCCACAAATATGGTAAGATATAATGTTCTCCTGCATTACTAATCACCAGAAAATAACAGATACTCTATTGGCTGTATAGCAAATGACATAGGAGAGTGACATAAATCAGCTTGAATGTAATGGAGAAGCTGTGAAGATTGTCCATTAATTTTGGTTTGGGGGAGGGAAGGAGTTCCTAACCTCCCTCAAAGACTGGTGCCCTCAATGTTTTCATTCTTAAAGTCTGTCCTTACTGTCTTGCCAATGCTATTCAAAACTGGACCCAGTTGGATGGCTGTGGTGCCTGGTTTGGAAGAGAGCTGGGTGCAGTATTAAAGTCTCCTCACAGTCATTGCTTGCATAAACTGGGGCTGGTGCTGGTGTTGTGACAGGTGCAGGAGAATCCAAATCTACAAGGATATCTGAATTACTACCTCCATGGTTAGATTTTGCAATGGGTTGTGAGGTGACATGACTATTGATGGCAACTGAGGAAGATGGTGGGGGAGTAGTGACTTTGCCTCCAGGAGGAAAGGAAGTAAGCTTAGACCCCAGCTCCTGCAGTCCTGGGTTTAGAAGCACCCCCTTGTTTGGTTGTAATGTTCTTGATTCTCAACTGGATGATCTGTCCTTCCTTGAAGCCTAGATCCAACTTGGGAGGAGTGTCCATTCCTGAGATTCTTTAGAAATCTCAGATTCTTGCTTTACCCACTCGAAGTGATCTTGTAAGGAGACATTAAAGTCAAAAGCACCTCCCCAATCTGTGAATCTAGTGCCAATGAATGTATTTCACCTGGTACCATCCTGGATCTGAATTACAAAGTAGCAGCTAAAATCTGTCACTGTCTCCACAGCAATACCAGGATATTGTTTTGTACCTGAGTGAAGAACTCTCCTGAAACTTTATCTTCAAGTTTGATATAGGCAGTCTTCCCTTTTGGAGTGATTCTGAGATGACCAGTCCAATCAGGCTGGTCTAATTTCCAGTTAGTAACTGCAGTTAGAGGCCCGGGGCAGAATCTGGTAGTCATTGACGCCCGGCTTCACACACAGCATAGATTCATGCTCCAACTTGGCTGCCATCTGGGCTCTACTGAACGTCTCAGCTTTTGTCCTATACATCTACATTAGCAGTCTTAAAAACACTCCAGAAGGAAATGCCACCTCCCAGGTGATGAGGTACCATGTTCCTTAATGGCAGAGGAAGAAGCAGTGTGTTTGGTGGCCAGAAAAGCTCCTGTGTTAATCAGCTTTTCATTGCTATAACCAAAATACCTGCCATAAACAACCTAGAGGAGGTAAGATTTCTTTTGGCTTAAAGTTCCAGAAGTTTCTGTCCATGATTGGCAGGGTGTGTTGCTTTTGAAGTGAGGCAGACCATCATGGCAGAATGGCATGGCAGAGGAGGTCTGCTCAGTTCATATAGCTGGAAAGGGTGTGTGTGGGGTTTTATATGGGAGGACAGGGATCAGATATATAGTTTCCAAGGATATGCCTCAGTGTCCCACTTCCTCCAGCCATGCCTCACCTGTTTACAGTTTCCACCAAAACCTAGTGGTCCATTCAAATTATTAACCCATCACATGGATTTGTCCACTGATGAGGCTACAGTCCTCATGATCCAACCATTTCCTAAATGTTCCACCTCTGGACACTGCTGCATTTGGGACCAAGCCTTCAACACATGAGACCTTGGGGGACTTTCCAGATCCAAGCTGTAACAGCTCCCATCTTCACTTGGCAGTGACTGTAACTCTCTTATTAGTAGACAAGCAGGGGTAGTCTGGCTCAGTTCTGTGACTCACAGTGATTCATTGGAATCCTCAGCAAAAACTCCTTCCCCTTTTCTTGTCAGCTTTTAGGAGCTTCAGGAAGGTAGGTAGAGGGGATATGAAGTGAAGCAAATGAAGTGACACAGAAGTCTTTCTTCTTGGGCCTCTTCTATTTTTGTTTCTCCTTCTTTTACTTGGATCATCTCATCCTTGCTCTACTTGATCAGTTTTAGATTATAGGATCATGGAAAGAAAAAGAGAAGAAAAACCCAATATGCTTAATAACAATCCACTTATTGTATTAAATATTGCATAAGTTTGTTCTGCCATTTGTTTCTGCTGTGGTACACGGATATCTCACCAAGTGCCTAGTGGGAGGGCAGAGGAACTCATTTTCATGGGGTGAATCTGAATGGAAGAAGTGTGCAGTAATTTGTGCAAATGACAATTAGTCATAGAATTTTCAAAATAAAGAAAACACATTACTAAAGCCCTGTAAAAATTATGGACAACCTACAAATAATTGAAGTAGTCTTAAATGAAGTATGTGCCATTTGGGATCTTTTAAGTAGATCACACTTTTGCAAGAGAAGATTGTGGCCTTTTAGCATAGAAGACTTACCACATATCCCATCTTCTCACATTAAATAGATGCTTTTGAAAACAGCCAACAAGAATTTTCAATTACTACATTGCTTCAAGGAACCACATAATTTTCATCATTAGAAACACTACTTAAACAGATCTGTTCTTCACACAATAGAATACATGCA
This sequence comes from Geosciurus inauris, assembly GCA_004024805.1. NCBI lineage: Eukaryota > Metazoa > Chordata > Mammalia > Rodentia > Sciuridae > Geosciurus > Geosciurus inauris. The sequence continues at coordinate 15,081 of PVHX01023800.1, forward strand.
AATGATAATTGAATTCAACCTCAGATGTTTGGTAGTCAAGCTTTTTGGTGAAATACCTTGAGAGAAAGATGTTTGGGTTCTTTTATATTTGATGACTTCATGTGAAAAAAAAGGGTCAAAAACAAAATAAAATAACTGAGCCTTGTTTTTCTTGATAGTTTATTGTGTAATGAGTCCTCATTCTCCTACTATGCTTTATTCTTTGATACATTTCCTTGTAAGTTTAGGAAAAGTGATGTATATTTGCAGATATTAGTTTATTAATTTTCACCTTATAGCTGCCAGTGGCTAGGCTTATTGAGCTACAAAGAACAAATCTTGAGGTAGAATTGTAATCTAGCACGTTATCTGCTTCCATGTATTTTTTCGGAGCCTCCTTGCTCCTACCAGGACACATCTGGGTGAGAGGGGAAGTGCTTGTAGTTTTATTAGTCATATTTTTAACTCATGAAAAGATTCCACATAAAGGAGAAATAGACCAGATGCCATCAAAGTTCTTCTTGCTGTCTGGGAATAGTTTATTTGGTTGATTGTACCTTTATTTATCTCCTTTTCTCCCTATAGTCTATTGAAGAATCAGAAAGTTATTTTTTACAACATTCATGTTGCATTCTGTATCAGTGCATGAGCAGGTACTGTGGAGAGCAGGCTCAGAAGAGGGCTCAGCTGGAGGATGGCAGGAAAGGTAAATGAGGGGTTTGGTCAAGTCACATTTTCTTAGCTTACTCTCTTAAATTTCACATGGGTTAATTCTGGCTGAAATGAAAACAAGGCCACTTTGACAGGGAAAGGGAGCTGGGAGGTATCTCAGAAGGAAAGAGAACCTAAGTGGTGCCTTTTTGCAGGCAGCCAAGCCTGGGCCCCCTTTGTCCCTACAGACATGCTTAGATTTGGTGAAAGTCAGACTTATACACTCCTCCCCATTGCCTCACTCACCTTAGAGCAGCATTCTGGAGTAGTTGCTCTAATTTGTAGTACTCAGATGATATTTCAGGGTTTTTAATTTTTTTCAAAGGATAATGTCATTGACCCAGAGAATTACTAGGAGGCTCAGCTGTGGCTATATGCAGCAACAACTTAAAAGGCAGTCTACACTGAATGGTCCTCAGCTGAGTTACTCATTTCTCCATCCACAACACTCGTTCTTTTCCTGTTCATGGCAGAAGTTACCAATACCTTTACACAAATAGTCCTGGTAGGGTTTCTCTCCTCTTGTTCAGAGAGGGCGTTATTGAGTGTGTATGATTTGTTGAGGAGAATTTGGAAAGACCTCTTGCCTTCTACCAACCAAGTAACCAAGTAATCTTCATTTCTATATTCTCAGGATTAAATTCAATGTGAAGTATAAAGTATTATGATAAAATTAATTTTTTGAATGTTTTCATTACTACACAGATTGGTTGAGTCTGAAAGGGGAGGAGGAGAGGATAAATGTGTTAGGAAGTTTTTTAAAATATTTATTTATTTTTTAGTTGTAGGTGGACAGAATATCTTTATTTTATTTTTATGTGGTGCTGAGGATCGAACCCAGTGTCTCACACGTGCTAGGCGAGCATGCTACCACTGCGCCATAACCCCAGCCCCTGTTAGGAAGTTTTTGAAACTGGAGGGTTATGGTTATTTTATGCACTTTACTCATGTATCCTTAATTTCACTTAAGGATAGATTATCAAACCACCTGCATAGATCAGAAGTGGGCTATTTCAGAAGAACTTATTTTGAATAGGAATTGAATAAGATATGATGTGACTTAAGGACTCAAAGAATCACCAGTTCTCCTCTTTTATACTTCTGTTATCCTCCTCAGATTTTCTGTCTTGGAGCCTTGTTATTCATGTTGGTAGCAGGACCTTCTGATACCAATTCCATAGAGCTGCCATCTCACAAAACATGGCTAGTTTCACTGCTTTGCTTTTCTGAAATGAGGTTGGGTGGTTTATGAATTGCCAAGCTAGGACTTGTCTTAATACCACAGTGGACAATGTCTTTAGTTCGTTTCCTGTTGATATAAAAAAATACCTGGGACTAGATAATTTATAAAGAATAAAAGTTTCTTGATCTCCTGGTTCTGGAAGCTGGGAAGTACAAGAACATGGTAACAGCATCTGGTGAGTAACTTTTTACTTTATCATAATATGGCAGAGTATATCACATGGAGCAGAACTTGGGCCTCTTCATCCTCTTATAAAGCCACTAATGCCAGAATGGGAGGCCCTACCTTATGACTTTATCTAATCCTAATTGCCTCCTCGAAGGCCCCACCTCCAAGTACCATTAACATATGTCTGGGGACTAAGTTTCCAACACTTGAAATTTTGGCAGACACATTCTAATCATGTCACACAGTTATTCCCCATTTCTAGGAACCTATGCTTTCTTGATAACTTACTTTTCTTGCTTGTGTATAGAAAGGTGTCTTCAAGTTAGCTCAATTCAAGAGCTAATCCTTAGCCTCCTGCTATAAGCAAGACATTATTCTTGATATAGTAAGATTTCAAAGGTGATTGAGACATAGGTTGTTGCTTCAAGTTAATATTAAAGTGAAGTTGGGAGATAGGGTTCAGAATGGTGAAGAAACAGAAGAATATTTTGAGTACTTCACTGTGAGCATTTTAAGGGAAGGAAGATATCATTAAATAGGGATGCACCCTAATTCACTCAGGTCTTATGGTTTTGTTTTCTCCTTCTCTTCCTTTGGTGAGTATGTTAGCTTTTTGTCACTATGACTAAAAACAAATTTAGAGGAGGAAAAGTTTATTTTGGTTCATGGTTTCAAAGGTTCAGTCCATGTTAGCCAACTTCTTTGCTCTGGGCCCAAGATGAGGTAAAGGGTAGTATTAGTGATCAGGAAGCAGAGAAAGAGAGAGGTGAAATGGCTGTAGGGAAGATGAACCTTTCAAAGGCCTACCTCCTTCAGCCACTCCCCACCTGCCTACAGATACTACCAAGTTAGTCCATTCAAACTGATTGGGTTACAACTCTCATGATCCAATAATTTCACCTCTGAATATTTCTACATCAACACAGGAGCTTTTGGAAGGTACTTCATATCTAGACCATAATATTCTGCTCCCAGCCCCCCAAAGTTCATGTCCATCTCACAATGCAAAATGTATTTAGTCCATCTCCAAGAACCCTATAGTCAGCAGTTCCAGCATTGCTCAAAAGTTGAAAGTCTCTTCTTAGACTCAAGGCAAACTCTTAGCTGTGAGCCCCTGTAAAAATCAAAAGCAAGTTACATACATCCTATATATAATGGCACAGAGTAAACATTCCCAATCCAAAAGGGAGAAATATGGGAATAGACAAAAGGGGTCGGTCCAAAACAAGACTACTTAACCTGGCTGGGCAAACAAGTTCTGTAGTTCCACATCTGGCATCTAGGATATATGGCAGTGAAATAGATTCTCCAAAGAACTGAGGCAGCCCCACCCCTTTGGCCTTGTTGTTTGTGTGCTCATGGCATCTCTTCTTAGCCTGTGTCTTTCTGTAGCCAGCAGCTTTCCTCAGCAGACAGTCCACATTCCTGATGCCTCTTAATTCCTAGGATCTCTATTCCACCTTTGAATTAACCTTCATGGCTTCATACATTGCCCTCTCAAGGGCAATCCACAGAGATTTTGACCATGTTACACTTTACCTGGGCTCCCAGGCATTCCTCTGAAATCTTGTTGGAAGCCTTCATGATACTCTAACTCCAACATCTTGCATTCCTGCAAAATGAATACCATATGTAAAATGCCAAGGTCTGTTGCCAGCTTGCATAGTAGCTGGCCCACCTGGGACCATGGTTGCAGCAGCTTCTGAGTACCTGGGTGACTGAGTATAGTGAAACAACTTCTGAGGCCTTGCTATGTGAGCAGAATCCCCCACCCCATATATTCTTCAAGAAGTTTTCCCTTCTACACCCTTAAGCCTGTAATGAGTATGGCCTTGCAAATTCTTGAGATACCCTCAAGCCATCTTTCCTACTGTATCTGTGCAAAGTACTTAGCTGTTCTTTAGTGGTTGTTGTCTCTTCAACAACCATATCTTCTTTTGCCTCAATTTTATATGTATTTTGCTGGCCAAATTCCAAGTTTAAAATCCTTCAGCTCTGCTTTCTGCTCCTGATTCTCACAGTAAACCTGCCAGCAAAATTCATACCACTGCCTGAATGCTATTTTAAATTAAGCCTTACACAAAGCCTCAGGACATGGGGAAAATGTGGATAAGTTCTTTGCCAGAATGTAACATGAATAACCTCTAGTTCAATTTCCCCACAGAGTCCTCATTTCCATTTGCAATCTCAGAACTGTCTTTATTTTATGCATACCATTGGCATTCTGGTCTTCTGAGCTCCCATTAGAAATACCCATTTAACTTTGCTTCCAACATTCTAAGACTTTTCTAGTCTGCATCTCCAAACTTCTACAAACTTTTTTTTCTAAGTTAGTTTTTTTGTCACTATGACCAAAATACCCGAAAAGAACAGCTTAGAGAAGGAAAAGTTCATTTTGGCTCATGGTTTCAGAATTTTAGCCCATGGTTGGCCAACTCCATTGCTCTAGGCTTAGGGTGAGGCAGAACATCATGTTGGAAGTGTGGTGGTAGAGCAAAGCTGCTCAGCTCAAGATGGCAAGGGAGCAAGGAGAGCTAGAGATGTGACTCAGGGAAGGTGAACCCATCTAGGGCATGCCCCCCATGCCCTCCTTCAGCCATGCCACACATCCCTATAGTTACCACCTACTCTGTCTACTCTAACTAATTAGGTTACCACTCTCACAATACAATCATTTCACCTGTGAATATTTCACCTCTGAATATTCCTACACTAACACAGGAACTTTTGAGGCATAACTTATATTCAAGCCACAGTAGTGAGGTTTAGGATCAATCTATAAAAAGAACTTATTGAAGAAAATATTTTAAAGTATCTGCTCCTAGAAACAAAGCACATATGAGTGGTGTAGTTCCTGGGGTCTTTTAAAAAGGTATAACTTTGACTTGAGGATATGGAAAGAGAACTAAAATTTCAGTGAATGAGGTGAACATCATTTTCTGGGTGATTCTTAATTATTCAGTATCTAATGATCCAGTTGGAGAATTATTTGTTAACCTCTTTTACTCCTCTTTTTCTTTCTGCCTCCCTCTGATCTTTGTATCATTTCTATGTATCAATTCCTCCATAGCTGATAGTAAAGAAAAAGATTAATAGATTAATTGCACATATTCAGAAAGGTGATTGAGGAAAAGGCTGTGATATTTAGGCAAAATGAGAGTAATTGGTGAATTGGCTATTTGTTCTAGTCCATTATCTTCAAGGATAATTGAGAGCTGATGGAAGTTCATGGAGCTAGGTGGCTGTGTGACTTGAGATCAAGATGTGTATTGAGGTTAGGAGGAAGTTTCTTGATGTAAAACTGTTTGGAGTTTGCTCTTCTTTTATATACTGTCCTGAGTGAGACACTCTATTATATGATGATTTTGTAAAGTTTTCCTTTATGCTTTACTATATATTTTGGGGGATATAGCATTTAAATTTCTGAGTCTAAAATAAGCTTCCTGGAAGAGTAATCTGAATTAAAAATGATTACAGCAATAGTGATACATAGTATGAGATGCTTCCAGAAATCTGTAAGGCAAATGTTAGAGGATTTTGGCTCAACATTCAACTCTAATGCATCTCAACCAATCAGAGTTTATTGTGACTGTCATTCGATATTAGCAGCTATCGTTAAACAATGAGTACTTTAAAAGGAGTGTGTTTATGGTTCCTTTTCTTATCTCAGAAAAAAATGGTCTGGCTTGCCAGTGAGTAATTTTTTTTTTTTTTTTTTTTTGGTTAGGCTCCCTTCTTGGCTGTAAATGGGCAGGAAGTTGTCTTCCAAGGAAATTCTTTCTTCAACTACTTTTTAAAGTTATGTGAGCAGGAAATAATATCTAACATGATAAAATACCTAGTGGATGACCAAATCCACTTTTAGTTTGTCTGAGTTTATGAGTGTGCAGCTGTAGTGGTAGTGTCCATTAGTGCTGAGAAAGAAATAACTGATCACTGTTTGTGCTTTTGACCTTGGCAAAGGCAGCATACCCACAACCACACGCCTTTCCTGTAACTGTAGCTACCACACCAGGAGGCTTCTTTTTTTTCTTCATATTCAAAAGCACTATTAAGATGATTGAAACTATTTGAATGATGTGCTTTTACATAAGAGAATCACAAGTTTAAAATCTGTTCTCTGGAGACAACTCTTTTTTTATTAAGGTAGAGTTGGCAAAAATTGTATATATTTATGGTGCACAGCACATTTTTATATATGTATACATTATGGTATGATTAAATCAAACTCATTAACATATCTTTCACCTTGTATGCTTAGAATTTTTTGTTGTGAGAACATGAAGTACCTACTTTGTTAGCAGTTTTCAAGTATACAATATGTTATTAACTATAGGCTGAACAATAGATCCCTTGAACTTATTTATCTTGTCCAACTGAATTTTTACCCTTTGACCATCATATCTCTTCCCACCTCTCACCACAGCCCCTGGCAACTGCCATTCTACTCTCTGCTTCTACGAGTTAGATTTTTAGTTTCCACATGTCTGTGAAATCCTGCAGCATTTTTCTTTCTGTGCTTGGCTTATTTCACCTGACATAATGCCCTGTAGATATATCCATATGGTTGCAAATGACAGGATTTCCTTTTCTTTCCCCCAGTCAGAGTATTCCATTCTCTCTCTCTGTGTGTGTGTATGTGGCAGGGGGGTTCTTTTTCTATTCATCCATTGATGGATATTAGGTTGGGTATTGTGAAAATGTTGTAGTTAACATGGAATTATAGATATATATTTTCTTTGGATATATACTGAGAAGTGGGATTACTTGTTCATATGATAGTTCTTTTTTTGGGAGGGTATTGGGGATTGAACTCAGGGGTACTTGACCACTGAGCCACATCCAAGCCCTATTTTGTGTTTTATTTAGAGACAGGATCTCACTGAGTTGTTAGTGCCTTGCCATTGCTGAGAGGCTGGGTTTGAACTTGCAATTTTCCTGTCTTAGCCTCCCAAACTATTTTTAATTTTTTGAGGAACTTCCACACTGTTTTTTATAATGGAAAACTAGTTTACATTCCAACAGTGAACAGGTTTTTTTTCACACTTTCATCTGTCCTTATTGCTATAGTTTGGATCTTGAATGTCCCTAAAGACCCATGTGTTGAAGGTATAGTTCTCAGCCTGTGGTGCTATTGGGAGATGGTGGGACCTTTAGGAGGTGGGGGCCTAGTGGAAGGAAGTTAAGTTATTGGGAGCATGCCCTTCAGGGGATATTAGGACCCTGGCCTCTCTCTCTCTCTCTTTTTTTTTTTTTTTTTTTTGCTTCCTGGCTACCATGAGGGGAATAGGCCTTGTCTGCCATACTTCCACTGTGGTATGCTGTGCTGCTGCAGTCCCAAACCAACTGAGCCAAGCAACCCTGACCTGAAACCTCCAAAACTGTGAGCCAAAATAAACTTTTTTCTCCTTCAAAATGGATTATCTCAGGTATTTTGTTGCAAGAAATGAAAAGCTGATTAACACACTTATCTTTTGTCTTTTTGAAAGTAGTCATTCTAATAGGCTTGGGGCAATCTCTCATTGTGGTTTAATTTGCATGATGATTAGTGATGTTGAACACTTTTTCATGTACCTGTTGGCCATTTATATGTCCTCTTTTGGAAAATGCCCATTCACATCCTTTGCCCATTTAAAAATCAGATTATTTGTTTTCTTGCTATAGAGTTGTCTGAGTCCCTTAATATATTTTGGATTTTAACCTCTTACCAGATGTATGGTTTGTAAATATTTTCTCCCATTTTATGGGTTTTCTCTTTATTCTGTTGATTGTTTCTATTACTTTGCAGATTTTTAGTTTGATGCAATACTATTTTTAAAAATTTTTGCTTTTGTTGCCTATTCTTTTGGGGTCATATGCAAAATATTATTGTCCAGGCAAGTGTTTTAGAACTTTCCCCCTATGTTTTATTCCAGTGGTTTTATAGATTTTATTCCAGTAGTATTTATAGATTTATAGATTTAAGTCATTAATCCATTTTGAGTTGCTTTTAGTATTTGGTGAAGATAAGGGTTCAATTTAATTATTCTGTATGTGGATATCTAATTTTCTCAACATCATTTATTGAAGAGACCGTCCTTTCTCACTTGTGTGTTCTTATCACCCATGTCAAAGATTAGTCTAATATGGATTCATGGATTTATGCCTGGGCTCTCTATTTTATTCTATTGGTTTATATATCCTACATTTTACCAGTACTACATCATCTTAACTACTGTTGCAATGTAGTATATTTTGAAATCAGGTAATGGGAGGCCTCCAACTTCGTTCCTTTTTAAGATTGTCTTGTCTCTTTAAGTCCCTTAGGATTCCATGTGAATTTTAGGAATTTTTTTTTTATTTCTGTGAAAAATATCATTAGAATTTTGATAGAGATTGCTTTGAATTTGTAGATCACTTTGAATAACAAGAAAATTTTAACAATATTCTTCCAGTTCATGAACAATGATATCTTTTCATTTATTAGTATCTTATTCGATGGCTTTCATCAACATTTTATAGTTTTCATTGTATAGCTCATTCACCTCTTTGCTTTAATGTGTTCTTGAGTTTTATTTTTTGAAGCTATTGTGAGAAACACATAATTTTAAACCATAAACATCACACAGTTACGTGAAAGATTAAATAGAAACCAATCAGATGTTTTACAAAGTATTGAAGAACCTAGTCAATTCGTCCCAAAGAGAAAAGGCTATAGAATAAAACTAAGGGAAATATCAAAGCCAAACACAGGGGTGCACACCAATATCCTAGAGACTCTCAAGGCTGAGGCAAGAGGATCATAAGTTTGAGGACAGTCTTACAACTTAGTAAGACCTGTCTCAAACTAAAAGAGGATGGAAGTGTAGCTTAGTGGTAGAAAGCTCCTGGAATTAATCCCAGTACCAACACACAGAAAAAAAAATCAAAAGAATTATTATCTTTTCTATGTAGAGGAATGACTGACCTGGGGCCCCATACTTTTCTTAAATATTTTAGATTCTACATGGTGACTGTACTGACTTTGTGCTTTGTATTTGGCATTGGTCTAGCAAGATCCAATGACTAGATATAAATAGAGAAGTTACTCCCAAACTGTCTAAGGCAATGACTTGTTTGTTATTCAGACCCAAACTTTCATCTCAGCTGTGACCACAGTTATGTCTCACAGATATCTCAGCTTTTATATGTTTAAATTTCTTGAACTTCCTCTAGAATGATACTTCTTTTGTAGTCTTCAAGAGTAAACAATGCCTCTATCTTTTTAATACTTTGAGAGCCATCTTTGACACTTCTTTCTACACTCAGCATACCATCAATTTGTATTGATTGTACTTCCAAAGTGTACCTTTACAAACCTCCCAAGTCCACTTCCATTGCCATTTGATAATCCAATCCTGAATCCCTACATTAATCTTTTAAGTGATCTTGTATCTTCCACATTGTATTTATTCAAACTCTTCTCATACAATGGCTACAATATGGTACTTCTTTTCTGCTGTATCAAACATAGTGTTCACAGAGTATTTCTGACAAGATAGACATTCAGTTGTCTCTCAATATCTAAGCTATGTAAGAAGTATTCAACTGCTTGTACTTCTTTACCATCCTCAAAACATGGTGTTTATTTTGGACCCAAGTCTCCACTTATTTCCATCTCTCACTAGCAAATAATGAGGAAAGAGTCAAGGGAACATATACTTGGCCCCCCTTTTTTTTCCCCCAAGGTCCATATCATTTTATTTTTTTTTCTCAAAAGTTGCATTTTAATACATGTTATCAAACATAACAGAAAAAAACAAATTTTCAGAAGCTGTACACACTGTTCACTGAAAACATTTGTTGAGGCAAATAGAAAAAAAAATTGTTACAATCATAATTTTTCTAACTTTGCACAAAATTATAAGCAGATTACATTCTTCATATTAAACACCTTTATAT